>JAAGKR010000029.1:0-257549 GCA_011419295.1 Clarias macrocephalus | reverse complement strand
ATATATATTTTTTTTTTTTTTTTTTTTTTTTTAACGCTGACTGAGTGACATCAGCAAGGGGAAAAAGTGACATCATATGTTTCACATCTGCTAAAACACTCAGCGTGACTGAAATAATAGTGCTCAGGTGTTCTGGGCCCAGACGTGTGTGTGTTTTTTTTTTCTTCCCTCCCTCATTTCTTTCTTTCTTCCCTTCCCTTGCTTGTTCTCTTCCTGCACCTCCCTCACCACATCTGCCCCAGATTAGGATGGAAGCTGTGCTCCTTAAAAAAAAAAAAAAAAAGGCTTCAGAGTAAGACTGGGGTCCATAAGTATCATCATATTCGAGCTTATTTTGCACATATACTCCAAATCATCATTTCATTCTTAGGAATGCCATTTGTTGAATTCAGTGACGAAAGTATTCTGTGGTCAACTAGGATGAGTTTCACAGCCCTGATAATACATTGTGCAGATGTGAGGGGAGTGTTCTGGGGAAGTAAGGACCTTGAAGTGGGGAGGGAAAAAAAAAGGCGCAACAAGAGCCGTAAAGAATCCAACAGACTGTCGATTGCATTGTTTCTATTTCATATCACATGTTTCTTGTAAACCGCAACAGCATGACTGATGAGTGAATAGAAGAACATAAAACAACTGTTTGAGGATAATTATTCACAATTAAATCACCATTAGGAGAATTAGCGAAAGCCTCACTCTCATGATCAGTTCTAACTTGCACAAGAAGATCCCAAGCCATCTCTCTTAGAGAAACCATCTTGCAAACTTATAAATCCAACACAGTTTCAAAGAGGGTAAAAAACAACTGTGAACAATTCGTGCATCTATTTTACAGAGTCATTTATGACTCATTCCAAGACAATTCCGTGATGAGGAGCATCCAAGAAATGAGCTCCTTATGTGGAGTTAAAAGTTGTTGTAGGCTAATTCATACCATCACTTGCCTTTCCATACAAGGACTTAAGATACAATAATTAAACAAGGTAATTATATCAGCACATCTATTTGTTTAGTTCGACTTACCACTGTTTCCGTCTTGGCATTTCACAAACAGTACTTGTGCCAGTGATAAAGCCAGAAATAAGAAGATCCTGGAATGCACAAAGCTCATCATGTCTATATCCAAGACATGAGCCTCCTTTTGTGCAAAAAAAAAAATGGGGAGAGAGGGTAAAAGAGTCCAAGTTTATCGCTGCACCATGAAGACAGACTGAAGCTTTTCCTGCTCTCAGGAGCAATCAGACCCAGCCCAACTTTGTGCTCACTCTCTCTCTCTCTCTCTCTCTCTCTCTCTCTCTCTCTCACACACACACACACACACACAGCTTCAAATAAGAAGAATGCTGACCACCCTAATTTTCCACCCCTTTTTGTCAGTGCTCTCTCATAAGCATCTACTCACAGACACGTGTGGTCGCATTCAACTACAGCCACGTTCACGAAACAATTCTTTCTTGTGAAATCTTCTCTCGAGATGTGAGATTTTTTTTTTTTTAGATGAAAAAAAAAAGGTTAAATACTGAACAATACATACAGACATACAGTACATCCATGGTGGCATTTTTGTTCTGTTACAAGGCAGGACTGTAAACTGGTTTTATGCCCATCTTAAGGGCACCAAACTTAATTGTTGCTGAATTTTTTTTTATTACAATTATTATTAGGGAACAAGAATAGAGCACAGAACCAAATTTGGCTTGGTGTAGACAAAAAAAAAAAAAAAAAAGTAAGGAGGATGAATGAAGAAAAAATGATTCATGGGTTTCTAGCAATGTGAACTGACTGCAGGTATTTCCTGTGGTTCACGTTTAGTATGATTTTGTTCAGTAGACTGTTTTTTTTTTTTTTTTTTTGAGAAATAAACCACAATAGTGGATTGTTGAGTCTAGCTGATTGTTCCTCTCAGTAATCCAAAAAAAAAAAAAAAAAAATCTGTAAAATATTTTTAATCTACTCAGTCCGGTAAATAAAATAAGGAATCTTGTGGAATCTTCTTCTTCCAGACTGTATTACACCTCATATGTTGAGCAGATGTGCAGATCTTGATGTGTATAGCATAGATAGAGATCAAGCATGTAGTTTGGTTTGACCTCATGTGTCCATCTAAGGAATGTATTTCCATGACTTGCTCCACTTGGTTGTTAATAATTTTTTTCCAGTACTGATTGCTCTAGAATAAGAAAAACTCTTTCTCTTACTCTTTGAGATTAGTGATGATCAGAACATTTAATTGTACCTGCATACACACTCAATATGTACTGTACATGTCTTGATCATAGTGCATATAGTACTACATACCGAATTGCCCATAGTGCGTGAATGAGCGTTAGTGTATGTCCAGCTTGTGCCCTAAGTCCAGGCCCACTCTGATCCTGTATACATCATAAAGCAGTATAGATAATGAGTAAGTGAGTCATTTCGGCTTACAAAAACAGCATATCGCCGAAGTAGTTTTCACTGAGGCCCTGCACCTCTAGGCTTGAGTGTTTGATTCCTGCCCCAGGTCTGGGTGTTTGAAGTTTGTATATTATCTCCGTGCTTGGTGGGTTTCCTCTGGGTACTCTGTGGTTTCCATCCACAGTCCAAAGACCTGCAGTTGAGGCAAATTGCTTGTAATGTGTGAGTGTGTGGGGATTGATTGGTACCCTTGATATCCATCTTTAGGGTTCACAGAGAAAACATTCAGTGAGCAGTCGTTCTCTGAGCGAATAACATCTCATTATATCAGAGGTATGCTGAATAGCCTCTCTAAACCCACACTATATTGAACCTTAAAGCAGGTGGACTGCAGCAATAGATGGGTAAGAACAGGAAACTGAGGCTACAATTCATATGCGTTCACCAAAATTGGACAATAGAAGATTGGTCAAATGTTGTCTGGTTTGATGAGTCAGTTTCGGGGTCAGTTTCTGGTGTGACATTCAGATGGTATGGCCAGAATTTGGTTTTCGGTCTTTCACATTGTTGTGGAGGAATCTTGGTCCATTCTCCTTTAAAAAATTGCTTTAGTGCACTGAGGTTTTGGGGCATTCGCTTATATTCAGCTCTCTTAATATCCCACCAGAGCATGTCAGTTGAGTTGAGGTCTGGACTTTGAATAGGCCATTCCAAAGCCTTGATTATTTTCTTTTTGTCAGCCATTCTGATCTAGATTTACTGGTGTGCTTCGGATAATTGTCTTATTGCATGACAATTCCAAACAAGCTTTAACTGTCACACAAATGGCCTAACAATTGCTTTTAGAATACATTGGCATACCAAGGATTTCATGGTCAGCTCAGTAACTGCAACGTGCCCACGTCCCGTGGCTGCAAAAACAACCCCAAATCATCACCCCTGTACTGCCGTACTTGACTGTGGTTTTTGCTGAAATGCTGTCATCAAACATGGTTCTGGGCATTAAGGCCAATCAGCTCCACTTTGGTCCCATTTGTCCATAGGATATTGTTTCATTTTCTCTGACCTTGGGGTGAATGTTCTGGGACGTCCACTCCTGGGAGGATTGGCAACTGTCTTGAATGCATTACACTTGTTAATAATAATATTTGTCACTGTGGAACATTTAAAATCCAAATTGTTCGGAAATGGTTTTATAATCTCCATCTCCATTTTAATCTGATGAACAGTAACAATTGCTTTTCTAAGACCATTGCTTAAGTCTTTCCTTCTTGGCATTGTATTAACTAACACACACACACACACACACACACACACACACACACACACACACAAAAAATGCCTGCTTTATTGAGGTCTGTTCACCTGCTTATGATCAGTTAATCAATGGCTGGTGATTAGCAGCACATGGCTGCAACTTACTCTCTTAAATCTTGTGGATGCAGTAAGGGGGTACTTGGGAACTTAATAACTGGTTTCTTGAACATGGTAATGAGTCCATTGTACTCAAATGGCCTTATACAGTCAATCAACTAGTTGGCCTCCACAGATCTCAATACAATAGAGCACCTTTGACATGTGGTGAAAAGGGAGATTAGTATCATGGATGTGCAACCAACAAATCAGCAGCAAATGCTTAAATACATTCTACCTTTAATTTATGGTGGTTGCATAACATAATAATATCCTTTGATCATGAGAAACAGTTTGAACAAACTGGATAATGACATTGCCCTGCAGCCTTCTCAAATTAAATGTCATTTGCATATTAGCAAGTAAACATTTGTATAGATGTCAGGGGAAAATATCTGTTTGGGTGATAACCATGATCTAGTGGGTAGCACTGCTGCTTCAGGATGTGCAATTTAGCTTGGGTTCCTGGCTATGTAGAGTTCTTCCCACAGATCTTCTCTACATGTTTGCATGGCTCTCTGGTTTCCTACAGGTAAGTGGACTGGATATGCTGAATTTGTGCTACAGTAGCTCTTTGATAGAATAATGTGTAATCTGGTCACTACTGACTCTCTGTTTTTACATATATGTTTTCATGTACTGTAAGCACAAACTAGGGCTAAAATGAACTTTTGGCTTATACTCACTAAAGTTTTACAATGCCAGTTGTGAGCCTTGTTGGCTATTCAAGGCTACGGTGTAGCAGAGCTATGGTGCATGGGCAATGTTAGGGTGTTTGAGATTTGGTAGCACATGCAATTACAGGTTCATGGTGAGAGCTTGTCAAAAATTATGAAGTGGAAACCACATGGTAACATAATTTTTTTTTTAATGCACCCATATTGGTTGAATGTTTTAGACCACATTGCAAATGTTAGTTTTACATTGTCTTCCTGTAGCCTTTTTAGGATGTTGAGAGACTCTGAATCAGAAAGGCAATTTAAATCTACACTCCTGGCAGACGATGATCCAATTCTTAAAGATCTTATCATAGACCCTGAGGGATAAATTGAATATTTTAGCCATCACATGCAGAAAAAAAAAAAACACTACACCTGTGTTATTTGCATGAAATATATTTAAGGTTTAAATAAATCCATTAGTTTGGCTGAAGATGAAAAGAAAACCAAACCTCAACATTAGCCAACAATGTCCAAGGTTTTCCATGTACAAGGCTATATATGAGTGAAAAATATTGTGTGCAGGCCAGAATTGTTACAAAGCAGCTTTGAACTCATAAATGGCCATCATTTTATTACCATTTTAGAGGTTATTTGGAAGGTTATTTTTGGTTATTGCGCAAAAATGTGGCCAATAGAAATGCTAATGGTGAGATTTCATCAGGATTATCAAAACATTGCAAGGTAATGGGCAGCATGATGGAATAGTGGTTAGCACTGTACTTCACACCTCCAGTCTTTGAGTCCCGCCTTTGCCTCTGTGTGCATGGTGTTTGCATACTTGGCGTGTTTTCTCTGAGTACCCGACAAAAACTCCAACGACAGATAGATTAGTATAATTGGCATTTCCAATGTACCTTTAGTGGGTGTTTGACTGTGTGCATGCTTGTGCCCTATGATGGATTGGCAACCCTTCCACAGTGTTTCCCGGGTTCCCTGGAATGGACTCCAGGCTTCTTCTGACTCTGCACAGGATAAGCAATATAGAGAATGAGTGAGTGAGGGTTTTTTTCCGCACAGCCCTCCATGTGCTCGCCAGAGGTAGCCTGACTGCCATTAGGTACCGAGAGGAGATCCTCAGACATCTTGTGAGACCAAATGCCGGTGCGGTCGGCCTTGGGTTCCTCCTAATGCAAGACAATGCTAGACCTCATGTGGCTGGAGTGTGTCAGCATTTCCTACTATATGAAGGCATTGATGCTATGCACTGGCCCGCCCTTTCCTCAGACCTGAATATCATTTTTTGTGTGATTTTGTTGTCAGCACATTCAATTATGAGCCTACATGGCCCTTCGATGGATTGGCACCCTGTCAAGGGTGTACCCAGCGTCATGCTCTAATTCTCCAGGGATCGACTCCAGGCCCCCCGTGGCCCTGTACACAGCATAAAGAGGTATAGACAATGAGTGAGTAAGTGCAAGTTTTCCTTAACATCTGGTTGGAAATTGGAGTCTGCCATAGAGGTGTTGAATGACAATATAGACCATGTCCCACTAGAGCTATTTAGTGCTGAGGATAGTGAAGCTATGATAAGAAACACATTGGCAAGCTGAATCTGGCAACTGCTAGATTAACAATTTACAGCAGAATTGTTTTCAGATGTCTTCCTCTTATTGCACATAAGTGTGTAGGGTTTTTTTTTTCATTCATTAATTTTCTATACCACTTATCCTGTGTTATCCAGGGATCACAGGAAGTTGGACAGGGTGCCAATCCATAGCAGAGCACACACACACACACACACACACACACACACATACAAATTCACACACTATGGGCAATTTGGGAACACGGATTAGTCTAATTTCCATCCAGTCTTTGGACTATTGGAGGAAACCCGGGAACCCAGAGGAAGTCCACCAAGCATATGGAAAACATTAAAACGGAATGTTTCAACTTCAGCAATTCTTTGTGCCAATCAGACATAGTGATCAAGCCTGAACATACGGTAAGTGTTGAATAGAAGGCGTGATACAGGGTGTCCTAATTGCTTTGTGCATTAAGAGGAATCAGTAGCAAAACTGCAGCACTCTTGACTGTCCTGCTTCCTGTTGCTGCTAAAGGTGTCCTTAAGTCCTAAAAGTCGTAAAGTGAAGAAAAATGGCAAAAACGCTGTAAAGTGAGTGTATATAGTATATTTTAAATATACTTTTATACTTTATATATACCTTTAAGTATGTTTACATTTATATGGTATAGACTTCAGCAACACAGTGGCTTAGTGGTTAGCATTGTCACCTTGCACCTCGAGGATCCAGGTTCAATTGCCATACTGGGCCTGTGTGCATGGAGTTTGCAGGTTTTTCTTGTGCTTGGTACTCCGGTTTCCTCCCACAGTCCAAAAACATGTAGATTAGGTTAATGTGCATTCCCAAATTGCCTGTAGTGTCTGTGCCCTGCGAAGGATTGGCACCCTGTCCAGGGTGTACCCCGCCTCGTGCCCCAAGTTTCATGAGATAGGCTCCAGCCCCAACCCCCCCCCCCCCCGTACCAACCCCCCCTCCCGACCTTGTACCCAGGATAAAGTGGTCTAGATAACAAATGAGTGGGAAAGACTTATTTGAATTACCTGCAAACTTTCTCTCTTATGTATTGTTAAGTTTTTTTTACCCTCTAGCCATCTACCAAGCAGGGAGTGTAAGGCCAAACACATGCTCCCTCTGAGGCATGCATAGCCATCCATCTGCATGCTTTTAAACTGGCAGTCACGCAAGGTCACTAGGGGCGGTGTTACACATTTAGAGGAAAGCGTTATCCGAGCACTTCTGCATGCATGAACTCATAGACGCCGATGACTGGCTAGAGCAACTGGAATTGATAAGGGAGAGAGTGTTGTAGATTATAACCCTCTTGAATAGATGAGATAAGATATTTTTATTCATCCCACAGTGGGGAAATTTCTATCATTTCTATAGGTTGGGTGTTCATGTTTGGTCTCTGGGTGGACGGTATGTATGGTATTACTCTCTCTCTCTCTCTCTCTCTCTCTCTCTCTCTCTCTCTCTCTCTGGGAATCACAGGAGCAATAGTGATTAGTGGACCTCTGTGAGGTCATATATAGGAAAGAGACCAGATAACACCTTATTTCTCCAAGTGTGCTCCAAGTGTGCTGCAAGGGCACAGCCAGTGGAAAAGATATGGTTGGATTTATGCAGATAGAAAGCATGCTTTATCCATCACACTTATCTTGTTATTAGCTGTCATACAATAAACAAGAGATGGCTAGTGGAAAAGACTTGGAAAATGCGAGAAATGTTTCAAAAAGAAGAAAACTGTGCTGAATGTGTAGGGGGGGGGGATTTTTTTCATAGTCTGAGCCAGACCTTGTTCTATTTTAATTTAATCTTCAGAAATAGTTCTTCAGGCTTCCTTTTTCCCGCTTTTAATTTTAGCAAGTTTTTTGCCTCAAACTTTCAGGTCAGTCCCTGTACTGTAGTAGTTTCAGAGGAATGTTTTTCTGTTTGTGGAGACACACAGTAACCTATAAATCATTCAAACATAAAACAAAAAACATTTAACTTAAGGCATGAACCAGTAAGAATCAGGTGCAGATGATGACAGATGACCAGGAAAGTGATTATTACACTGGTGATGCTGAACGTGGTTGGAACAGACGAGAGGGGAAATGAGGTTGCTGCTGAGGTAGTTACATAAACAAGCAATTTTTTATTTGTAACTTTAGGAACTTTGCGACCTGTTGCAGTTAAACATTTGTTTCCTTTTATTTAAAGTACATCATTTAATATTCTTTAATATGAAGAAATGAGGGGTGGATCAAGACTTGCACAGACCTGTACTCTCTTCTATTAATTGGTGATGGATGGGGAAAGAAAAAAGCGCACAAAGAAATTACTAAAATTGTAGGTTTCTTTGCTAAAACTCAGGAGGCAACTTTCTGGATGGGAGAAAGCTTAGAGATGCGGAAATGCAGACGTGTGATGAATATCTGAAAAACAAACCAACAAAATATCATCTAGATGCAGTTGAAGAATGACTTACAATTTATTGAAACATTTTAAATATGTAGTAACAATCTTGTGGTCTTGACTGAGCCACGTTTTTTTTTATTTTATTATTATTTATTTTTATTTCCATGACAATGAAAAAGGAAGTTTAACTAGCATGATTTTAGCCCCGCCCCTTTCCACCCACCTCTTTGCAAGTGATTTTTTTTGTTGTTGTTGCTGCTGCTGTTGCTGTTTTTGCTGCTCTCTCCGTTTTATTGTTTAGTTATGTGCAGTGTGAAACTGTACTTATCAAACGAGCCAAAATAATTAATTTCACTCAGATACATAACCAGCAAACAGATTACTAGGTCAGAAAGCGCCTTCAAATCTGCTGATAGTGGTTCACTAAAACATCTGTGTGGAACATGTGGCTGTGATTATTGCTGCAGGAAAGCTCTGGCTGTTTTTTTTTTTTTTCCTTTTCGTTTTCTTTGTCGTATAATAGTGTCTGGTTACTATACACAAGTTTCGACAAGATGAAGTCAAACTGTTCTCTGAGACACAACAAAAGGTTGTCATGGCATTTTGATTGATTATATTAAAAAAACAACTTCATACTTAGTCAGAGTTTCTCTCAAACATGGAACAAACTGCTACTGTAAAACCATAAAAGGTGAAGTATGAGCCACTGCAAGGGAATTTATGTTAATACTTTGTACATTCTGTTTATACATAACGTTTCTGTGATGTATATCTTAGTTTAGCAAAAAAACAAAATGTCTAATTGACCGTACAGACGGTCGTTGTGAACACTTTTAAAATCTTAGGGGAATCTCAGAGGAAACAGCTGTGTGCCATGTTTTTTTTTTTTTTTTTGGGTGCCTAGGGAGTAAGGTGATTTACTCCCCACTAGAATGCTTGTAACACATTCAGGGAAAGAGGAAAAATAAGAGCGGAGAAAAGGGGCGGAGTGCTTGGAGTGAACAAGAGAAGGAGGGGGAGGGCATGCTGAATGGAAAGCCAGCTGTGCTCTTGCAAGCTCTGGCCATAAATGGTGTGGCCTATAGCCAGTCCAAGGCTCTCTACAGCATGGTCTGCGAGGTCTTCTCCTTAAAGAGGAATGGCAGACCTTTTATAATGGTGCTTAACAGAACTGCCAGCCTGCTTGGTCATCAGAAAACATAGCCAGAAGGAAGGTGGAAACCACAGACGCAGACACCAGAATTAATTACCAAACGTTCTTTTGTCTGGCTTCTCTCAGCATTTTTGGACTCCTCTTTTTTTTTTTTTTTTGCTTCAGCTCTCTTTAAGTTAAAACTTTAGGCAGGTAATACTGTACAGGACAATGTGTTATTAAATTTATCTTGGTGATTTTTCTGCAATCCCTAAGCTTTGAAGCTGTCCTTTTGAACCTACAGTACAATGGGAAATACAAGTGGGAAGGCAAAGAAATCATGTGGAGACTTGATCAAGCATATAATAAAGATTGGTGTTCTTTTATTATGTATTGCAGTGGCTAGGAGAATTACTGCAATGAAAACACTGATGGAAAGCAAACCAAACATCCACAAGAGGAATTGGGACTCTTGACAGCTCCTAAACGCTGCATTGCACCGTCCAGTGTAATACAATGACTGATTTATGCAGAGGAATGTCTTATCTGGAGAGAAGCCCAACTTTCTCAAGTACTGACACGTTTCCTGAGTTTTCCACAGTAAACAGACAGAGTAAACGAACAGAAGCCCAGAAAGTGATATTGTGGCAATTATCATATTGTCAGTGAGTCAAATCCAGGTCTCAGTTGGAGAGGGTCAAAATACACCTTGAAGCACAGCCAAAAGAAATGATCACGACTTTGCTACTCTGCACTTATTTGAGTGAGGTTTTTTTTTTTCTCCCCATCCTCCCGAATCATGCAGCATAAATTGATTGTTTTTCCATTTCATTTCATTTTCCTCCACTTTCTCCTGGTGGGACTTGTGGTGGCGACAGAAGATGGCATCAGTCCAGACTCATCCTGGGGAATCCCCCGGACAATCCCGAGACAGCTATAAAATGTAATCCCACAGTCTGCCCCAAGATCTCCATCCACTGGGACATGTTCTGGTATCTTTGGCATCTCTTGAGTCAAAGGATCAACTGCTCTACTCAGAGGTTCTCCTGGATTGTCAAGCTTCTTAACATGTTTCTGATTTCTGCCACCTCTTTCCCTCAGTAGCATGAGTAAGAATAGGCATGTAGCTTCACCATAAAACAAAGCGTTTCTTCTGGTGGAGAATGAATTCCTGATTTGACAAGACAGATAGGGACAGCCCCTATATCACTGCCAGAGTTGAGGTTATTCTCAAAGAGCCTTCTGGAGTCTTAGAAAAGCCCTTGAGCTGCAAGTTGACTTTGTTTGCATTCCCTCTAACGTTGAGACAAACCAAGGGCCTGGGAATAATGTCAAATTATAACTTGGCCTGTGATGTTTACACAGCTCCATGATCATCATTATCACTAATTAGAGATGATCTCAGTGAGGGGTTTATAAAACAGAGCAGAGAATATACAAGCTTTTTATTTTTTTTTCTGTATTATCTGTGGAAAAAATATAAAAAAGGATAAGTAAAAAAATAAAGAAGATTAACATTTGGATCGCTTTTGGTTTATAGGCAGTTGTGCACTTTCTCTGTCTTAATGACTCACTGTATTCCACCTACCTTAAGACGTCCTTGATTGTCCTTCTGGATTTTATATTGAACCCTCCTACATATTGGTTCCTTATGAGAGTGGTTTGCAAACTAGAGCCCTTTTAGGAAACTAAGTACTTTTTTAAAAACACTTTGAGGTATAATAAGTAAAAAGAAATGAATAATAATAATAATAAAAAAATAACAATAATGTCAGCATTAAATAATCCATTGCATAGTACAAAAAAGAGCGCAGTGGCTCACAGGTTTTTCAAACTGCACTTTTCTGTATTATGCAATTGATTGTGTTCACATTATTGTTTTCAGTTTTCGTTTGACAAATTATGAGACATTATGAATTGAATTGAATGGAATGGAATGGAATGGTCTGTCTGAGATTTCCCTTAAAGAAATATCTCACGGTCAGTCGGATATTGGAAGGAATTAAATGATCATTGTAACCAGTTGATGAACTAATTAGCTAATAATAATAATAATAATAATAATAATAATAATAAGAGCTATTCCTGTTAAACAGACCTACAGTAAATGAGGCATATAACCTTGCCACTGTCTGCGATTTATCAGACCTTAGTATTCATTTGGTGGTGATGCTATAGAGTTACCTTTAATCAAGTACACATCCCTCAGCAGATGCTTTGGTAACTAGATTTACAAAGGATGGAACTAATTGGTATAGTCTGTTTCCATGGGAACAGCTTCCAAATATTGCTATACATGATTTCAGCAGCCAGAGATTATACTCCCTCATAGGTTAAAACTCCCGAACTTCAGTTATTTCATGTGTACAACTCCTTATTACTGTTTTGTTTTAAATGCTGTTGCTTTCTTACAGAAACTATGTGTTCAGTATGTTGCATTTATGAGTAAAAGAATGGAGTGAAAAGTGATAAAGTGTATTACTTATACCATGCCATGTGATTTAGACAAAGCAATACATTCTTGTAAGAGAAAATCACATTATGGTTTTGTTATTAAATACAACTGGAAATTAAAAGCATAAAATAATTTTTCGTAAAATGTACATTTTGAACACAGACTTCCTCTGTGGTTCCATCCTCCTACACACTATTTGTACTTCCACACTAAACATTTCTGCACATGGTGGAGCTCCCCTGCCAATGGACATAATTATTCATCTAGTCCTGAACCCTGAAGAGTTTTGTTCTTCTGGTAAAGTTATATTTGCCAGTCATGGAGTAGCATCAGAACATCTGATCGGAATTATACTGTTTAAACGACCAGAAAATATTGAAATATCAATCCTCCAGGGTGCTCATTTCAACCAGATAACAAGCGAAGAAACTTTGTATTTAAATAACATTTTTAATTTCCTGTGTCAAAAATACAGTATGTTGGAAATAACAAAAATATAAGGTTCATCATGGAACCTTTTTTGTTTGTTGATGTTAATTAAATCATCTATAATATATCCAGAGGTAATCAACTGGCAGACTGCAATGTGGACCCAGGGAAATATTTCACCTAGTCAAACCAAGAACTTACAAAAAAGAAAGTTCAGAACCCCTTGTTTTCTAAGCATGAATGAGCACAGTTCTGCCTCAGACTCTTTCTGCGTTTTATTCAGTCACACTAATATGATATTCAGCACAAAAGTATGTAAAATATTGAAGAGGAACCATTAATGGATCCATGTTTAACACAAGGAAAAATACACCGGTGCTTTTATTTTAAACATTTTTAGCTAAATTAACCACAGACCTTCTGCAGGACTAGAAAGAATAGTTCAGATGGGGGAAATTTTTCTTTCAGACTTCCACAAAATTTTCATTTTATTGATGCTTGATGTTCTGTGTAGTGAAACAGACCATGACAACAGTGCACAGAGAAATGTTTGTTAATGTATCTCATCTGTTTAAAGTCCATGGCATTAGTTAAAAGTAGCAAAGTGAAGCATCACTGCAAACAAAACCTTAGTACTGCAATTACCACAGTTTTGTTTATCGCCTTACAATAACACTATGAAAGAACATTTTTACCTTCTCTTATTCCTGGGTTAGAAAGAGTAATTTATCAATTGCCTATACATAAAGTAAATTGAAAAAGCATACAGGTGAAACTTGAAAAATTTGAATATCGTGCAAAAGTTCAATTATTTCAGTAATGCAACTTAAAATGTGAAACTAATAATATGAGATAGACAAATTACATGCAAAGCGAGATAGTTCAAGCCATGATTTGTCATAATTGAGATGATTATGGCGTACAGCTCATGAAAACCGCAAATCCGCAATCTCAGAAAATTTGAATATTACATGCACTCAATAAAACAAGGATTGTACGTAGAACATTATCGAACCTATGAAAAGTATCAGTATGCATATGTACTCTGTACTTGGTTTGGGCCCTTTTTGCAGCAATTACTGCCTCAATGCGGCGTGGCATGGAAGCTATCAGCCTGTGGCACTGCTGAGGTGTTATGGAAGACCAGCATGCTTCAATAGCAGCCTTCAGCTCTTCTGCATTGTTCGGTCTGATGTCTTTCATCTTTCTCTTGGCAATGCCCCATAGATCCTCTATGGGGTTCAGGTCAGGTGAGTTTGCTGGCCAATCAAGCACATAAATCCCCCGTAGTCACTGAACCAGGTTTTGGTGCTTTTGGCAGTGTGGGCAGGTGCCAAGTCCTGCTGGAAAATTAAGTCAGCATCCCCATAAAGCTCGTCTGCGGAAAGAGGCATGAAGTGCTCCAAAATCTCCTGGTAAACGGCTGCATTGACCCTGGACTTAATGAAGCACAGTGGACCAACACCAGCAGATGACATGGCTCCCCAAATCAACACAGACTGTGGAAACTTCACACTGGACTTCACGCATCTTGCAGTGTGTGTCTCTTCATTCCTCCTCCAGACTCTGGGTCCTTGGTTTCCAAATGAGGTGCAAAAGTTGATCTCATCAGAAAAGAGGACTTTGGACCACTGAGCAACAGACCAGTTCTTTTTTTTTCTTTAGCCCAGGTAAGATGCTTCTGACGTTGTTTGTTGTTCAGGAGCGGCTTGACAAGAGGAATAAGACATTTGAAGCCCATGTCCAGGATCCGTCTGTGTGTGGTGGCTCTTGATGCACTGACTCCAGCCTCAGTCCACTCCTTGTGAAAGTCCCCAACACAATTTTTTGAATGGCCTTTTCCTGACAATCCTCTCCAGGCTGCTGTCATCCCTGCTGCTTGTGCACCTTTTTTTTCATCACTTTTCCCTTACACATAACTTTCCATTAATGTGATTTGATACAGCACTTTGGGAACATCCAACTTCTTTTGCAATTACCTTTTGAGACTTAATTAGCTAATTAGAGTGGGACACTTTGAGCCTAGAATATTGAACATTTTCACAATATTCTAATTTTCTGAGATTGTGGATTTGGGGTTTTCATGAGCTGTACGCCATAATCATCTCAATTATGACAAATCACGGCTTGAACGATCTCGCTTTGCATGTAATGAGTATATCTCGTATATTAGTTTCACATTTTAAGTTGCATTACTGAAATAATTGAACTTTTGCACGATATTCAAATTTTTCGAGTTTCACCTGTATATACTAAAATTTGATTTACACAGTGTAATTAGTGTGCTACCATGAAAAATTGATTGCTATCATTCAGTGAGGTTAGTTGATGCTACTTTGACTGATCACTAATTATACTGGTTCATGAAGATCCCCACATTGATGTAACAGCATAAATTTAATAAAAGTAGATACTGAGGACTTGGAAGTAACTAACTTTCTAACTTGCAAATTTATTCTGTAACAAATAATTAATTATTTTATCCAGTGTTTTATGCTTTGAAAAAAATCATATCAGTAAAATAAATGAATGCATCTAATTATTTTTAAAAAATGGGTAACATCACCATTTCTGTTGGGTAAATGTTTAAAGGTTACACCAGTTGGTCAGTTTTAGTTAGCGGGAGTTTCAGGGAGGCACATGTATTTTGTGTTTAACAGCCATTCATGTGTTATCTGAGCACAATGTAATTAGCTGTTTTTGTCATTTGAGATGTCTCTGAAAAGATGACTGTTACTATGTATGGTTTATGGTCTTTGACACCTCTAGATAGTATTGATGATGTATGGCTTCCTTAAGCATTAAGTTGCATTTGTAAATGCAGCGAAAAATAGTGTTAATAGACAACGATTTTCCAGAGTGTTCCCAAACATCGTGATATCCACTACAGAAACAGGAAGGTTTTTAAGACATTGATTTCTGAGGGATTGGAGATCAAACGTTGTGTTCAGTGATCAGTGTTGTAGTTGTCCGATATAGTACAAAATGAAGAAACTTTACAGATGACCCTTTTTTGTTTGGTCACACTCTGTCACCTTCAGCTTTGATTACATCACACAGTGTGTTGGCTAGTTCATGTGGTACGCCCGAGCCATCAGGGAAGAAAAAACTCCATAGATGTGATAACCTGGTTATTCAGCACATTCAGGTCATCAGCTGATTTCATTATATTATCACATGATAACGCTGAGTTTAGACCTGACCAACTAAAGCAACCCCAGATCATAAGATTGCCCCCAGGGGCTTGTACAGTGGGCACTTTGCATGATGGGTGCTTTGCTTCATATGCTTCTCTTCCACTCCTGATGCACCCATCGCTCTGGAATAGGCTCAATCTGGACTCCTCAGACCACATGACCACATTGCAGTAAGTCCCTAGCAAACTGAAGCCTTTTTTTTTTTTTTTTTTTGATTAAGCGATTAAGCCTCACTAACATTTAAATATTGACCCACAGCTATTTAGTCCCAATCCTGTGAGTTCTCATCACACTGTGTGTATGGAAATGATCTTACTTTTACTATTAAACATAGCTATGTTCTTTGACCACATTTCTTCCACAATGTTGATGGTTCAATACTATCCTTCCAGGTTTTGATAACATGATTCCTAACCCAATTCCAGTAATTTCAGATCTCCTTAGTTGTTTTCCTTGCTTAATGTAGCCCAATAATTTGACCCTTCTGAAATGTGGACTTTTTGTGGCAGGACAGTGTTTAATCAATAGTATTATAACCATATTATTAATAATTCCTTTCATTTCTGTGAAACATTATATTATGTATTTGGTTTCATGTCAAAATGTTTTACAATTAGATAAATATACATACACTTAAGCATGATCTAAAATAATGATAAGCCCATATTTTTTTATATTAATATTATTTTTAATCATCATCATCATCGTAGTTGCATGCCTACCAGGAAACATCAAATTAAGCAAATAGTTATTTTTTTTTCACATGCTATTTCATGAAAACATATCTCAGTTCATGACAAAAAGGCCTAGGACCATATTGTTTTAATCACACTGCTAACACATTACATTGTAGTATTTTTAGCTCACGGTAAATGTAGATGCCTCCAAGCTACAAATGAAGTACAATTTTCCTCCATGTTTATACAACCAGAAACCTCTTATCACATGTGTTACTGTTGTTTGTCTTTGCATTTAAGGTTTGAAAGGGGCCAAAGTTAGGCTTGATAAAACTTTAATTACAGCTGCAAAGCATGAAATCCAAAGCATGACCTGGCGCTCACTCTCCATAAGAAGACGGTCTTTTTGTTTCTCATCATCTCTATGAAACTAATTGACTTTATATACAAAAGAAGACAGTTAGCTAGATTATTGTGCTGTATTATTATTATTATTATTATTATTATTATTATTATTATTATTATTATTATTTGTGTATTATTGTAACTCAGTGGGCGATATACACTTGATGGCACAGAACTTACTTATTGTGCTATGTAGGACCATACACATATACTCATCATGTTGTGTTTGGATTGCAGTTTAAACATTCATGTACTTACTTTGTCCCCCCCCCCCCCCCCCCTTCCTCTGTGGACAAAAACATATCTGTTTATGAAAACTTATTTAAGGTAAAGCAAGGGCCCTGTCTCTATCATGACCTCACAGGGAGCTCCTGGGGGTGAAATTCTTAAAAAGCAATAAATACCTTCCGTGTTCACAGTCTGTGTTACCTTTTTTCCTCGAGCTGTTTTATTGGCCTTAGTAACTAGTCACACATTTTCCTCAAGGGTATTCTTTCAATCCATTGTACTTTACATCTTTTGACCGACCAGAGGGAAATACTCTGTTTACAACAAAATTTATGATGTTTAATGCAGATTTAATACCATATATACCATGCAAATACATGCAGTTTATTTTTGGTAGTCATGTAAAATCTGTATACGTGTAAATAGCCATTTACATCTTTCTGCACAAGTATTTTTTTTTCCATTGATAAATTCTTTTAACGATGATTAATGCCTGGGAACAGATTCCCGAGGTGCCGTCATGACACGTCTCAGCAGCAAGCTGGTCACACACTGGGCCAAATCTGTCTACGATGACAGACGGTGACATGAACTGTAAACAGTTGTTACGTATTAGGACATGCTGATACAGTACGGTGGGAGATTAGCAGCACTGTTAGGGGTTTAGCTCCAGATCTAGTATTAAAAGGTTCCTGGGTTTATTACACTTGGAAAAATGTTATGTGTCAGATCAAATCCCTAAATCTTTACATTTAAAGACTATTTTATCATAAACTACTTAGATTATCAGATTTTAACAAGACTCTAAAGTCATGATTTATTAAAGGTGATACAGACTGTAATTAATTGTAGTAAGCCAAGATTTCTCTTGTAGTAGAGGGTTAGTGGAGTCCAAAGGTGAAAATAATTTCCAGTTTAATACAAACTTTTTTTACATTGTAAATTAAATTAACAACACTAACTTGACTAGAGAATTTTTTATACAAAAAAATGTACATAGACAGTGAGAACTTCTTAACTTTTTGACTTAGAATTATTGAATGATCAACATACGGGTTATTTCCATCATTTGGAAATTTCTATTTAATCTAAAGCTTTTTATTTATTTTCAATTAGTTTAAAACGAAGATCTTCACTGTCGTCTCAGACTGGTCATCTTCTGCCATGAGTGTCTAGTTCTATAGATTGACAAAATAATTTCTTTATTCACTTATACATATTTCTTCTTTAGATTTACTAATTGGAGAAGATTCAACACAAACTAATTTCTTGGTAAAAAGTTAATACTTTTTTTTTTTTTCAAAACCTAACTGAAACCTTTGAGGGCCCAAGTAGGACTTTTTCTTTTTGTAGATAATAATTAGTACAATGAGTAATTAGGCAGCCACAGACACTTCATATATGAACATTGAAAATAGGGACAGTGGTTGCTCAGCCAGCTGAGGCTCGGGGTTCTGTTCAAGGGGTCAAGCCCTACCACCACAAGGTCATCACTGCTGGGTTTTTGGGAGTGACTCTTGACCCTCCTTCCTATATAACCCAGCCAATGCATTCAGTGCAGGTCCTAATCCTTGTTGGAAAAAAAAAGGGGGGGGGCGGTTACGAAAGGAAGGATTGCTTAAATGATCTGATGTGGCTTCCCCTAGGATCAAAGGGACAAAGCCCAAGACAAAGCAAAAGAAATTAAATTCAAGACACTTTAATGTGAGAAAAAAAAAAGGCACCTATTGGAAATTGTCAGGAGAGACAAGATGGCTAGGCAGTGACTCACTCCTGAGATCTCTGGTTTTGTGGGGAGGATGGTGGTCTTTTGCTTGAACGCTGGGCTGAGACATTTGTTTAGTTTCCAGACAGTGTGGCCAGGAGGCTCCATGAGGGGAGTGCGAGTGGGAATATGATTTTCCAGAGCTTTCGGAAAAAAGAGGGAGAGGTGAGGTCAGGTTTGACATTTAAATACATTTGCAGTTGAACAGAGACTCTGCAGGAGGTTACAAAAATAAGTCACAAGCCTAAAGAATTTGGAGACGATGATGAAAGCACGATGAAAATCCTGTGTGATCACACATTCATTTGAACCCGAAGTTGTACTTCTCGTCAAAAAACAGCCTATAATTTTCCATTCTTGTTTAATAGCACATTTTCAGTTGGAAAAAGAGGTGAATGTGGTTGATGGGTGCATGTCTCCCACAAAGACTAGAAATGTGTGTCATGCATTGAGACTCAACCATGGAATGATGACTAACAGATCTGTCTCAGGATACCAGCCGCACTCAGACGTCTATCGAGCTTGCCGTTGTGGGCTGGAAAATATGACCGAGCAAGAGCTAGCCTAGTTACATTTTCATTCCTGCTGCATTGACCTGTAGCTCTGAATCTTATAATGAGATGTGCACCCTGTATTGTGTTTCTCAAATGTGTATGTTTCATTGACATCTATCTGGTGCTCAGACCATTGTAGTGTTTTCAAATTAGGGACCAGGGATCGTTTCACAGACCCCCAAAGTCTGGCTCATTTCGATCAGTGAGAACACAATTGTTCCAGTCTCTGAAACCGTGCCGGAGTCCGGTGAAAAGGTGGTCTCGGGCACAGTACAGCATACTCGGGTATCAGATATGGAAGCCAATCGTATCTGAGCATGGAAGTAGATTGCTGTTTGAACACGACATTATCGTTTAAAATCTCCATGTGTGTGCAGCATGTGCCAATCTCATCCATTGACCTACTCAGCCATAGCAGATAAAGTATATAACAATAATATTAGGAATAGCACAATAATTAACTTCCTTGTTCTTTTCTTCTCATGTGCCTAATCGCAGCTCACAAACCAAGGTGGAGCATACTGCCACCTGCTGTATCGAAGAGTGTAAATAAGCAAGTGTGCCCAAGAACGGAGAACAAAAACACTGCGAATGCTGGTTAGCAGGGAAACAGGTATCAATCAATCCTAATGTGAAATGTCCCAGGCGTCCAAACTTACATTCCTTAGGATCTGAACTAAGCCCCTTTAGTATTAGTTTCCCTTCAGTTACTGATAATAAATTACTAATAATACTGATCATAAATTTAGTTACTACAATAAATAAGCTACAATAAAATAGAGCAGGTGCAAATCAGACATTGATTTGCATGTTCTCCCCAGTTTATTCACAGGGATCTAACTATACAACAATATAACGCTATTAATACATACATTTTAAAGCATACAATCCTTATATTATTGAAAACCACATAGTTTGACATTTACAGAAAACTTAAAGCACATTAAGGTGATGAGACTCTTGGCCACAGTTAAAGCTGTTCCTTTTTTTTCTGCTCTAGGAAAATATTCAGGACAGAAGGCTTTGTATTTTATTCCTGTAACACGATAAGCTGTATTTTCTTTGTATTAAATCACTTTGTATTAAATTAAGTAGTTGTTTATTGCTGTTATTGTATAAGTAATAACTGTTTTTGCAGAAGTTGTGCATAATACATTTTTCCTTCAAATTGTTGAAATGTACAATGCCTTGGTCAGTAATACATTTTACAAAAGTACCCCCCAAAAAATAACTGACAAATTGCTGTGATATAAGAGGAACAGAAGATGTCTAGACATGCTGTTATTGGAAAATACAAAATTTTGCTTCACATCAGGATGCATCACATCACTCCATTCTGTAAGAACATGCCTTGAAGTGTTTTTATTTCTTATGTATGATGAATAACTGAATAATAAATTAGGGCTTTAAAACGGTGTACAAATCTTACAGTTTTTTGTGATTTAAATTTTATATTGAACCTTCAAATAGTCAATGAGAGTGAACAGTGCGGATTAACTGCCCCTTGTAGGACCCACATCGTTACACTTACAACACTAAAAGAACGGACAAGGAGGAGATAGAAAGGAAGAGAAAAATTCAGTAAATGTTAAATGGATTTAGGACAATGAGTAGTATAAACTCATGGGTGGAAGTAGGCCAGTACGATAGTACCACTAAAAGATTCAGAGGCGGCACACAGTGCCGGATAGAGGAGAGAGCAGCTGCCTACTAAACTCACATTCCAAACTAGGCACGGAAGCACTTTTAGCAAGAAAACACATCTGATAGCGTTGTCATCTTTAACAAGCTGACGGGTTCATTACTCACCTAACTGCCTTGTTCACGGCTTACAAAACGACATGGCTCCTAACAAAATCCCTGTCTGAACAAGGGCACTACTTGCTCTGTGAAACAAGGGTTTCTACACCCTACATAGTGCACTAGCATTCCATTTTACACTATTTTATTATATTCAACCTTGGAGCAGTTAGCGTGCTGAGGCTATTTTAAAGCAGGATAAGTGGAGATATAAAATGAAACTTACAAGATTTACAGAACTGTCCACCACTTCCATGATTTATTCTCCTTAACATTTTATCCATATAGTACTTGTAAGAATAATGATCGGAGTGGCTGAGTGTTGGCATCACACCAACTCAGGATTTTACCCATTTAACAGAAAACATTATTAGAAAGTGCACATTTATTAGAAAGCTTAGGTTGCGATATTTCACAGATAATATTCTTGAAATGTTTTATAAGGTGACAGGTGGCATAGTGGTTAGCACTGTCACCTCTGTACCTCGCCTTTTACCTTGGTGAGTTTCCTACAGGTACCCCAGGGTCCTCCCACAGTCCAAAGACATTAGGCTAAGTGGCATTCCCAAATTGCCCGTAGTGTGTGAACGTTGACCGTCGCAAAATTGGAAAAATATACAATGGTCACCATTGGCCTCCACAGTCTCTAGTTGAACTACATGTTTCTAGATGGATGGATGGAATGTTTTAGAAATAGTGTAAAATGGTTACAGTAAAATAGTTAGTTTATTAACATTATTAGAACACTTAAACAACTTTACCAATTACATGAAGACTAATATGCAAACTTGATGGCACCCTTACAATTTAAAATGAACATTTGGTTAAATGTCTTGAAGAATGTCTCCATCACATAAAACATGGGTGATGGAATTTTCTTTGAACCAGAAGTTCCTGGAACTCTCATTTTCAGGAAAGGAAAAAAAAAATTTCCCCTCTCTATAACTATCCCATAGTGTTGTATGATCACTTGGTGGAGACTTTAGCAGGAGAATTCTGTGTAGAAGCTGTAAGGGTCCCCAGAAGTACAAAAGAAAATTTTTTTACAGGTTCTAGATTTGATACCCATCATCACCCTGAGTTCATGACCCTATCTCTTCATTCATTCGCATACAAACAAATACAAATTAGCCATTTCTTGTTTTATATACACTGTGTTGCAGAAATATTTTCCCAAGGCTTTAATCATTCACTCATATTCCACATTGCTGATCCTGTGTTGGGGTCATGGGGTCCTGGAGTCTAAATCTGGGCAGCTCAGGCTGCAACCTCATAAACCAGGGCACAGGGACACGTCCGCTGTATGTGCAATTTGGACACACCAATTAACCTACAGGACATGTATCTGGACAGTAAATGGAAAGTGGAGTACCAGGAGGAAACCCACAAAGCATGGGGAAAAATGCCCACACAACACAAACCAGAGGCAGGATTCTGACCCCTGCCCTGGAGGGAGTAATAGACAGAGAGAGAAAAGAAAAACGAGGGTGAGCAAGAGATTGATTGCCTCTGGGGCTAAATGCACTGCACGACTCTCAACTTGTAGGAAAGAGAAAACATCCCCCAAGCTAAAGCAAAAAGTCTCTTTCAATAATCCATGATAATCATGGGGTATAAAACAACGTAGCATAATGCTGATGTCATGCTTTTACAGTGGAAGAACTGAACCACTGGGTTCTCCTTTTATCCCCTCCTTCTCTGCAGAAAAAATGTGGACCGGTTTATTCCAGATGCTTCCCCTTTCCTACATGTCTTATGAACGTGAGTCCCATTGGAGTTGGGGTATAGTTAATCACTCAAAGCGTAAATGGTGTGAGTGTGGCGCCATGACATCACTGCCCATTTCCGCATTGTTTTTTTTTTTTTTTTTAAACCAAACTGAACTGGAAGTAAAGGAAAATTCTTTTTTTAATGTGACATATGATTCCATAATATGCATTCAGGCAAAGTGTGGAAAATTGGATGCCCTACACTTAAAAAGATGCTATCTGTAGAAAAAAAAATGTGTCTTACTTACTTTTACCTTGGAATCCACATATCAAGAGCTTATTTCTAGATGCTTATCTTCTTTACTGCCTTACATGTCTGTACAGACGCAGTTAATGCATGCACTAATGTCTTAAGCAAAATGTTATTTTATTTTGCATGAGGTTGACTGACAAGAAGAGACAGATGAAAGGTGGCCCCAAGCAGGTAACATTACAAATAACTGATACCTGAGTAATGACAGCCTACTTGTGTTATTTATACATTTCTGCCTCGTCGCTGTTCCTACACGTTAAACGTGTTTGCTTTTCTTTCTCCACTTGAAACTTGTGCTAGGGTTCTTTTTTGCATTTCAGCGCTGAAAATCTTTCAGTGTGATTCGGCATGAAATTACTTCAGCCCTTTACAAATCTGCCTGAAAATGAGCATTCTTGTTTTGTTTTGCTCGACCTGCTCTGTGGATCGGATATGTGGGATACTGTACATGTTGCATAATCCACGTTTAATTCTGGTTGTAACAAAAAGAGTAAATATGAAATATGAGTAATTTGATTGTATGAGATTCCACGAGTGCTGATATAGAGCATAACAACACTGGGATGTTTAACCATATGGATCACTTTGCATTACTGGAAAGAAGGGAGAGCAATTGCCTGACAAAATCCACAAGCAAACCCAGTGACATAAGGACTTTCAAGAAGAAAACACATTTGATATGGCTAGGTCATCTTAAACAACACTTTGTCTAATTAATAACCGCTTCTAGGTTGTTTCAAATAACCTCTGAACTATCCATGTTGTTCTGTTCATAGGTAATGTGATCTACAAAGCTAACTAGCTTTTAACACTTTGCTGAATACTAAATTCATTTCAGTAGAACCCCTGATCAAGGGTACTACTTGGTGTGTGGAACAAGGGATTGTACACCCTACACTAGGTTTCTATTTTATGCTATTTGGGATTCACCCCAAGAACCCGGAAGCTAACTGAGCCGATATTTCAAAAGTGGAATAAGTGGAAATACCAAAAGATAATAACAATAAAGAGAAAGTTATAGGATTTACAGGACCGTCCTCGACCTCCATGGTTTATTTTCCTCACCTTTTGCTATATGGTTCTGACGAGCATTTAAAACTATTACATTATAGTTACCAACGTTGGTTGCCAGCTCAATGCCAGTCAATGAGGGATACATTACGTGTTGCCAGAGCAAAATAACAGGTTAAATAAACAAACAAATCTCTTGATAATAAATGGTGTTTGTGAAATCGTTGTATAAAGGCAACATCAAGGATGTGATGTTGGCCCGAATCAATATTCAAGCACAACCGCACTCCCTCTCTGTGATATTGCATAACTATATCATAGGGCTGGTAAGTTGTTACATGAGCTTGGTCAGTAGCTCTGATGGTAATGCTAGTTGTTAATTCAAATCACAGTTTTATATTCATTTGCTTATTTAAATGTTAATTATAACTTGTTCTAATACGCTATTCCTTCAATAACATTACCATATATGTCAGGATATAAATCACTCTAGCCATGTCTGTGGGTGAATTCACAGGCGTGGCAAAAAAATTTCAGTCTAAAAAACATGATGTTATCAAACAAAGGGAAAATAATGAGTATATTTCTAAACCGATGTTTATTTAAAATTAATATAAAGTACCCTTAATGTCAGTGTCACATGGTAACATGACAAACAGAGTCTTTCTTATAGCATCTATAATGTAATAAAATAAACTTGAATTTGTCTCTTGGACATTGCAGAACAATTTAGCAATATATGGGTATAAAACATTTAATTTTGTTCATTAATGCATTTTAAAAATTCAACTGTTGGCAGAAAATGTCAATATGTTTTGTTAAAGGGAAATAGCAACTTTGATGGCTGTTACTTTTTACAATTACTTTTCACCTACTAGAGCCACATTACACCAACATTTCTTTGATTTACTGTCTTATAACATCATACCACTTAAGTACTTTTTTCCTTAATTACCCACTTCATTTTCGCTATGTGCATTGTTGGCATTAAGGAAGTACTTAACTGTGCCAAATTACAGTATGTAAACATTATGTGGCCATTCAAGTCAGCTTTTCATTCATCTCCTCCCCAAACAGCATTTTGCCCTCAGTGGTTGCTGATTAGTAAGAGACCCTGGAGTTTCTCTGTCTGTAGATAAATCGAGAAAAGTAGATTGGGAAGGCCAGATGGTTGACTGAAAGGAGAGCTGATATGGCAGGGTATAAATCACTACCATGTCTGTGGGTGAATGTCTGACTGTGACCTCAGCAAACAGATCTGCTTTGTGAATTGGCCTTAAGATGTCGGTCTAATAAAACCACTTCCTGGATGTGCAGGCGCAAGGGGGAGCCTGTTCTGCACTGCACTTCTCACCATCACACTAAATAGAGGAACAACATGTAAAATAAAACATTAAAAATAGAAAATAAAAAATGTAATAGTGTCTAAATACCACAACTTCTTGGATTCTTGGATATAAATAATAAAAACAAGGTAGTTGATTCCATTAGTTCTCATATTTGCTTTGTGGTTGAGAAAATAGGTGACATTGAAAGAAACATTTGTATACCACTGGTATTACATTTAAAATATGCATATAAAGTAAAGATGAAATACATTTTAAACATGTCAGTTAACTTCCACAGCAACCTATGTGCATGTTTCAGATATAACAGTTGAAATAGGATAAAACACTAATAATCCAGAAAAATCCATTTATATTGTTTCATCTCAATATAATTACAGGTTATCTTGAAATATACTATAATCTTTAGTAATGTTTCAAACATTATATTGTTATTGCATTAATGTGTGAAAACAACATATCACACTTAAAACCTTATTTTTCATGAAACATACATCACATTATATTAAAAAGTACATTTTAGTGTCCCAAAACCTTTATTTAGCTTTATGTTACCTGAATACATGCACCTATATAAAGTGTAAGGAATATTCATAAGCTGAGGAGGTTGCATCGTCTAAATTTGATAAAGTTTACAAAAAGGAAAAACGCTGAAAAATGAAACCAATATTTACAGTAAATGCCAAAACATGCAGTTCCTCAAATGTTCACTGGGAGCTGGCCTCCAAAAGTGTCTGGCCAACATTACAATATATATATATATATATATATATATATTTTTTTTTTACCAGCTAATTGTAAGGGCTGTAGTTTTACTTACCACAAGAAATGTAGGATGTGTAGGGTATGGATGATGGAGTGCAATCAAATGCAAAGTACGGTTAGCATATAAATTAACGTTAGCCACCTTAGTGTTTTAGCTAAGTGTTTTAGCTAAGCTAAGCTAAAACACTTTGTATTGTAAACACATTACAGTTGCATTCACATTTAAATTGTATTTACATAGGCTAAATGAAGCAAATAGTATAGTGTTTTAGCTAAGCTAAAGCTAAGCTTGCTAACTGGTGGTAACTGAGGTAATTAGCTGTATTCCCCTTAGGAGCCAGGCATTGTTTGCTCTGCCCATTTCCTAGTTTTGGATTAATCATGGTTTAGAAAAAGTCAGCTCCTGCCAAGGTAGTGACAGCTGGAGCTCCCACAGTTAAGCTTCAAATTCACTCTTCAGAAAACTGTATATAAGCAATCCTCGATGAACAAGAATGAGTAGAATAAAAAAAAATACTTTCAGGACTGCAAAGTGTTACTGATACAATAATAACATATGCTTTAAAGCAGAAATATTTTTTCTACTTTCTTGTTGTGTGCAATTAATTGTTTGTTTATTGACGGACACACCAATGATTTGTTTTCTAGAGCAATAATTGATTCAATTACACGTGTCTATTGTAAACAGTAGTTTAAACGCAGTTGTCTTTACATAGGATAAATGAAGCAAATACTATAGCGTCACGTCCTGCCTTCAACCATATTTAGGAAACCAAAAGTGTCATTTACTGCTTTAGATGTGGTCTCCTGTTACAAATACTAAAACACAAATAAGGAAGATGAAAGGAGAAAACAAAACAAAGATTTTACTGTAGCGCAAACCCCAGTATTTACTCAGACCCATGACACTTTACGTGAGCCTCTCCCCTCCCATATAAACAGGCAGGCATTTACGCACTCTTTCTTTTTATGTACCAATAAAGGGAGGACCTGTCACACCCAAATAGACAGAGTTGATATACAGTTCACATGTGTTAAAATAAACCACTTGTAACCTAACAGACACCAACATGCAGCTGCTGTATAATAAAATAACTATGTTATTATAGATAATTCACTAATGAACTTGCAGTACAATGAATCTGAGATTGAATTATTGCTTTGTCTTTCATGTTACATAAAAGCTAATGAATTCTCAGAATTCGCAATTTGTAATTTATGTCCATGTTAGTTTTTCAAATAAATGAATTGTGGCTTTATATTTCACATGTGATTATCTCACATTATTTATTTACTTACATTTTTTTTTCACGTGTATGACGTATATGGATGTATTGTTACATTACATTACACAGATAGGTAATTTCAGTGAATAAAGATTTTTTACATGAATACAGATTACATCAAAAATATGTAAAAAAAAAATTATAATAATAATTATAATAATAATAATAAATCAATTACTTTCCCTGAGGAACTCAGTTATGCCACTACCGATGTCAGTGAGCTATGCTTAAAATCCTAAAGTCAAATTTGTGACTGAAATGAGTAGGTGTTGCTTCTGCTTCTGGTTGCAGATGGTCGATTTCTGTGAGGTAATCCCATAGTTTCCTTCATCGGCCAACTGGAAAATTTGATCTGTTTACATCTTGTTCTAGTGATGAGAATTCCATCTCTTTTGAGTGAATCATATAAGAAACAATTCCTAAAAGACTTCTATCATTACCAGCTAAAGTATTGTTCTTTTCCCAAATATTGGTTAATTTTTTTTATTATTAAAATCCTTCTCCACCAGTTGAGTCTGAACAAGTGGCATTATATGTATAATGCAAATTTACATTAGTAATAAAATAAATTCGTTTAAATAATTATTAAGCACAATGTTTAAACATATGTCTGTATCAATATCATATTATCTGTGTTTATCGTTTTAGATGATTATACTGTCTCCATCCTGGTATTCACTTCACAAGGATATAACAAGCAGTATTACAGTCAGACCATTATGCTTTCTTGGCCGGATTCAGATAAGAGTAAAAAAAAAAAAAAAAAAACTCATTATGTTGTGCAAAAAAAATGGCATGATTTAGTGAAGGCCTTTAAATTCAATAGATGTAACTAAAAGTGTTAATGAGAATTATTGCCACAGAATAAGAACACTTCTTAGCAAAGGCCCCTCATATACATGACAGATATACTCAGCTCCCTGTAGTCACCTGAAAGAGCTGACACAAAGGGTTGATTCACTTGGAATAACACATCACTACCTCATTTGAGAGTAATAGCTTTCATCCACAACAACGTCCTCACTGGTCAGATGAAGTTGCAAGATTAAGTAATTGCCTCTAAAGGACTTGGCAAATTCCCTTGTTTTCTATTTTTAATCAAAAGACAGCTCTTTTATCACATACCCCCTTTCACAGTGCTTTACAATGTTTTCTGGTAAACATGAACAAGGTACTTTCTCATACAAGCGACATTCAAGTCAAACTGAAATTTCTCATTAATCAAGGTGTAAAACCATGATGAAACTCTTAGATGCAGTTAAACATTTGAATGCAAATGGCCGCGGTGACTCGGAGCCCGCAGCAGTTGTTCCTGTGGACATTCAGCAAGTGGAACATCTGATCCTTGAAAATCGATGGATAACTTCCTGCCAACTTGCAGAAAAGAAGCATCTGTCTGTGGGAACTGTACACAATAATTCACTTACGCATGACAGGAATTTGACTGGGAATTATTGCCACATCTCCTGTGCAGTCCTGACCTCGCTTCAAGCCATTTCCACATGTTTGGGCCATTAAAGGAGTTCCTGGGAGGCCTACGTTTTGGATGTGAAGCAGACCGTTCGATCATGGCTCCAGCGTACTGGGAAAGCTTTTAATTAGAAAACCTGGGATAAGTGCATTAGTGTAGCAGGGGATTATAAAGAAAAATGAAGGGATTTTTTTTTTGATCACATAACTGTGTTCTGTTATTCTGCACACTCAAAGTCCCGGTTTGACTTGAACATGCCTCATGTCTTATGTATATGTTTCATCATCCATTACCTATATAACATTGTTCTTATAACTCTTCCTCTATTTCTTTAACATTGTCTTTCTTCTTTTACAGCAGTATATCATTCTTCACACAATTTTTTTTTGTATATAATGAAAGTGAAGATTGAGTGGCTATATTTGAGCTTGATGCTGATGTGTTGAACTGTACTGTACAATGGAAGTGTTCATTCTCACACAAAGAGACTCTGTGATAAAGCATAAGGCTTCCTTGGAATTTTCATATGCTGTAGGGTTAAACTTTTTTTTTTTTTTTTTAATCCTGCTTTTTTTTATGTGCGCAGAAAATGTGTTGATTCATTTTCTATAACAGCAGCGATATCAAAACATTATTTAAGGCTAATAATAAAATAGATGGATTTAGATTTATGAATAAAAAATGGGTTTGTAACTTGACTAACTTGTGATCCACAGGAACTGTAGCTATACATCGATCCAGGAAATGAATCTTCAGTGTAGTACCATCACACCATGCTATTGCTGATTATTTTGCTGTAGTAGTACCCTCTCGATAAGATGTGTTGAAAAGATTTAGGCTTGATATACCCATGTAGAGGGTGAACTAAAAGCATTTGTGTATAAGGTGAACATGACATGAATATGGATCATTAACCTATGATTTAGAAATTATGTTATTACATGCAAATCTGACTTCATTGTTGACTGCAACGTTTATTTTGGTCTGATTTCCGGTAGACCCACTCGATACATCATCCGGCTGTTGTGCTTGTGCTCATGTAAATACAAAATTGTATTTTTATTTTTCATCTTATAGTGTGTCATAGCAACAACTTGAAACAAGAAAAAAGTGATGACTTTTGTTGCATACGAATAGTTTTTAATTACAATATTTGTACACATTAAAAATCACACAAGCAAAACAAAAAGTTTACTTCACAATGCATCGTCAGCCTCCTTCCCTGGTTTCAGTTTCACTTCAGTTTTGGATGACAGCATCTTACTGTAGTTCAGGGATAAGCCAGATACTGTAAGATCCAATCGAGCATCAGCTAACCATATATATATATATATATATATATATATATATATATATATATATATATATATACATATATACATACTTATGCGATCTCATACGTAAAAAAAAATTTCTGAACTCTTGACTGGAGAATAGAGTGTAGCAGGTTTAATCATGCGTACAAAACACAACAGCTTCCCGTACACAGCACGTTTGTCTCATGTCCCTTGTACAAAAAGTGGTCACTTGTCTCCTGTGAGCAGCATTATCTATCTGCTTAACATTCTTTCTTAAACCTTTCTTATTTTCATAAATATTGGTAAGTATAAAGTGCATCATGTCTCCAGAATGCAGCAAAAATAGTGCTTGTGACAGTTAAAAGAATATACAGTGATTTTCAGACAACCTTGTGTGCCTGCAAAATGGTTTACAATAATAATAATAATAATAATAATAATAATAATTATTATTATTATTATTATTTATATTATTATATTTTTTTTCCATTGATCTTCCTGGTGTTTTGGCAGCTTTGTACACCACACATCTATGCCATTCAACCCGAATACAACTGACGTGGAAATGTAATTTGTTATTATTTGCATTACTCATAACAGTCAAAAGTTTAAAATTGAGGCCTTATATAACTGTAGGTATGTGCCTCACATGAAAAGTAAGGTCATGGGAACATGAGGTGGCTGAGATGCGGTGTGAAACAAATTATCGTCTTTAACCCAGACCTCTCAAGTAGCATTTACACTGTGAGACCTGTAATCAAGTCAACCGCTGGACATCCACACATCCCACAGAACGGCTGTACACTAAATGGCCGGTACTACGGCTTAAAGGGAAGGGGAGATTTACTGAGATACTTGATATATTTTACGATTAAAGCTGTTTGTTTGTGCCCCAGTCTTCTATAGGCTACAGGTTACCAGTTTCACTAAAAGACATCTCTTATTTGTTAGAAAGATTAGAAGAAAATGAAGAAGACGAGTTCTCTGCTAAGAAATGTTCTATATTTTTGGGTTTGAATTTGAAGTATTCTCACTGCTTATGTCACTTTCTTTTCCTTCTTTTTGACCAAACCCTCCCCCTCTCTTCTGGATCTGCTCCGGATCTGTTGGCTCGCACATGGCTTATGTCATATCTCTGCTGCTTGTGGTGGGTGAAAGGGATAGGGAGGAAACACACACACACACACACACATACATACATATATATATATATATATATATATATATATATATATATATATATATATATATATATATATATATTTTTTTTTTTTTTATTTATATACATTTATTTATTTATTTATTTATTAAGTGAACTTCTGTTTGGTGGAGCTTGCTGACTTCATATTGAGTGGAAAAGTGCGTAGTTGTTAAACACTTGTGAACTGCCTCTCACACCCCCATATTTTTTTCCTTTCTCATATTTAACACCCATCCATCTTTTTCATGTGCATTTCCAGCTTCTCTCCTCCCGCATTTAAACAGATAGTTCTCAATACTATGTTGGTTACAAACTGCAAAATGGTTAAGAAAAAAGAAAAAAGAAACCAAATCAGAAACTCGCTGTAATGTCATGTCCATTAGCCAGTGTCTGATTTCTTTGTAATGCTCCCCTATCGTCTTTCTCGTCTCTCTCAGTCTCTCCACACCCATTGCAGAAACAGCTGGAAACCACTAAAATACAGTGTACTCCTACAGACAAACTTGTGTTCCTCTTATCTAATTGCATCTGTTGCATTAGAGAGCCCTCTAGTGAAACCTGCATTTATTACAATGTGCTTAAAGCATCTCACTCACTCACTCACTCAGTCTCTGTACAGGGTTATGGGAGGTCTCGAGTCTATCTCAGAAAACTCGGGGTACAAGGCAGGGTGCACCCTGGATGGAAATTCAGAAGGGCCAGTTATCTTAATTTGCATATCTTTAACGGTTACAGGAAACTGCAGCACCTGGAGGATCCCCTGACCTTGGAGATGAGAGGCCACAGTGTTAACCAACAAGGTACATATTATACATATACATACTGTATATAATTGCAGAGCTTTTCTACACCACCCCACTCGTCATCTATACTGTATACAGGTCGCAGGGGGCCTGGAGTTGAATCCCAAGAGATTTAGGGCATAGGGTGGGGACAGTGTTCCAATCCATCACAGGGCACACACGTAAACACACTCGCACGCTCAATCACATACTACTGGACTGTGGGAGGAAACCGGAGTACCCAGAGGAAACCCACCAAGCACAGGAAGAACTGGCAGAACTCCATGCACACAGTCCAAGGCAACATTACTAACCACTACACCACCATGCCGCTCCCCCCTTTGTCAATGAATTAAAATAAAAAATGTAATGAGACTTTCTAACATTTAAATCTTTTTTTAACCATTTTACCATTTTTGTTTGTTTATTAGATTAGTTGTAAGTTGTATTTCTTTAAAAATTGGAATTGTATCTAACTTCACATGATTATAATATATACTTTAGATTGTTAGGCTTTTTTCTTGATTTCTTATTTAAATTTTATTTGGGAAAAAACCTCCGTAACAGGCTAAATAAAACTAAAGCAAATTTAAGCAAAGGCTTTCATTTAATTTTCACAATTAATGGATTCATCTTGTCTTTTTTCCTAAAACCTTAAAATTATGTCGTCAAATTAGACTTTTCCTAGTCATCTCTTTAAGTCATACACTTTCATCTAGAAGTCATGGTATTTGTTTAAACTTAATAATTTATAGATCAGAATGTGGAAATAACACTGACTCACTCATTCTCTCCTCCACTTTTGCTGTACAGGATTGCGGGAAGTCTGGAACCTATCCCATAAGACTTGAGGCAGGATACACCCTGGACAGGGCACCAATCCATCGCAGGCACCAGCACACACACACACACACACACACACACTTAATGGGCAATCTGGAAATGCCAGTTTACCTAACGTTTGTCTTTTGACTGTGGGAGTAGATCTGATTACCTAAAGGAAACCCACCAAGCAAAGGGAGAACATGCGAAAGTCCTCGGTCACAGTGCTACTCACTATGCAACTATGCCTCTGTTGAAATAACACTAATTTCCTATTGAAACGTAGTATAATAACTACTATCACAGTATCAGTGCCCTGGCTCTTCAGTCATACTAACACCACCTTTTTAAATTGTCGTTTTTTAATACCTTGCTTAATAATGATTTATAAAAAATAACAGAATTTTGTATAAACATATATGTATTAAGTACACAGCAGACACAATTATCCATTATAAAAAGTCTTTATTTAAAGTTTGCATAACCAGAGTGGAGTCCTCCTTAAAAAAAAAATCCCATACCCCACACCAGCATAAAAAATAACTATGAGGAAATGCAACGTCTGTTAGCAGCTAAAGCTCATCATGCTCATAGACATTGTACTCTTTTATGGTCAAAGTTCCATCCACATCCTTGTCATTCCTCCGGAAGATATCGGTCACAACTTCTTCGAAGTAGGACTCTTCTTTCTGTACGTTTAATTTCTTCGCTTCCATTTTTAAGTGTTCTTTCACCTAATGATAAAAAGAAATAGGGTGATGCAGGATTTATGCAAAATGAGGATAAGCAAAGTCCAGAGTGATCCAAATCGCCCACCTCTTCTTTCGTAAGAGTCCGGTCGTTGTCGAGGTCCATTTCCTTAAAGGCTTCCATGCTGCGTGGTCCTCGCCGCACATGCAAAAGCTCCACCTCAAAGATCACGGTTGCATTGGGTGGCACAGGATCTGAAGGTACAGAACAGAAAACCTTCACTACGTTTTACTCCAAGTAAAATTTTACACTAAGTAAGGTTTATGTTTAGTTTTGTTTAAAGCTCTGGCAGTCTTGAAGGACCACAAATAGCATTTTAAGTCGGTCATAACTGTGTCCCAGTTCTCAGTGTGTCTGTGTTTTGTCCCATACAACATGAAGTTTTAAATCTGGCACATTTTTAATTAGACGCATATCTACGGTAAGAAATTGAGGGGGGAAATAAAAGAAGCCCCTGGAAGTAGCCAAAACATACACAAGGAGAACACATGAAACACCAGACAGACAACTACCTGAACTCAGGACCAAACCTATAGCTGTGATGTATTTGGTAGAGTGTGCTTTGGCAGTGGAGTCTTACCTTTCCCTCTCTCACCAAATGCCAATGAAGGAGGTACGGTGATCTTTCTCTTCTCGCCAGGACACATATCTTTCAGGCCCAGATCCAGGCCCTTGATGACCTCACCAACCCCATGAACAAACCAGTGGGGCTGTCCATCTTTAGCTGAGCGACTGGAGAAGAGAAAGGGAAACAGTGTTAAACAGTGCACTTGAAGGAGGTAAAAAAAAAAATCCCAATAAAACAGTGCATTCAAATCGGCACAATTCTTATTTGTAATGAAAGAAATAAAAAAAAATCTCCTAAATTCTTCCTGAAATTCATGAAACATTGTCTAACCTTTTTTTTGCCATCTTTGTTTATTTCATTTCAATTTTCTTACTATTTTTCTTTTCTTAATGTGATCTTTTAATATGCACCATACCATTTTCAAGAATGTGTATACCAATAAGGATAATGAGAATAATAAAGATAAATAATTGTTCATCTAGACAGTGAAGTAAATTTATATGTGGTATAAATTAATTGAAATAAATAATAATAATAATAATAATAATAATAATAATAATAATAATAATAATAATTTGTTCCACTAGAAGGCAAATTAGAGTAATAATATGTGCATATATTATGTAAAACTTTATTAGCAGAGGTAAAATTGTGAACTAAGTACAGGGCTTTCCTGATATATTTCTTAATATTTTGCTTCAAAAGAACCAGACTTTCTTGAAGTTTTGAGGATTAGTTCTCAAGGCTCCAGTCCCTGTGCAGTTTTAATGGAATGGTTGTTGTTGTGGCGTCACGGTGGTGTAGTGGTTAGCACTGTCGCTTTGCACCGCCAGGGTCTGGGTTCGATCCCCGGCCAGGTTCGATTCCCGTCTCTGTGTGCATGGAGTTTGCATGTTCTCCCCGTGCTTGGTGGGTTCCCTCCCACAGTCCAAAGACATGTAGATTAGGCTAATTGGCGTTCCCAAATTGCCCATAGTGATTGGCACCCTGTCCAGGGTATACCCTGCCATGTGCCCTAAGTCTCCTGGGATAAGCTCCAGGCCCCCCGTGACCCTGAATACAGGATTAAGCGGTATAGATGATGAGTGAGTGAGTGAGTGGTTGTTGTGACCTATGAATCAGTCAAGCATAAGCAATCATTTAACTTAAGGCATGAACCAGATGTGCAGATGATGACAGATGATCCGGCTAGTGATTAGTATACTGATGGTGGTTGGAGAGAGAAGAGGGGAAATGAGTTTGCTTTTATTTAATATGAAGAAATTAGGTAGGTCGGGACTTTTGCACAGTACTGTACTTTATATTTAATCAGACTGTGCAAAAATGCACCTTAAAAAATATAAACGAAAATGTTCAGTTCAAAGGGAACTGCGAACGGTGTAGGGAACGAGTGAGCAACAGGTATGGAATGAAAAAATCCCCATAAGTCATTGCGTCTCGTTGGAGTGTGGGAAAAAAAAAATGGAGCTCGCAGAAGGATTATGTATGTTTATCATTATTATTATCGAGGACGACATCATATTAAAAAGACACAGACATTTACATAGGCTCAAGATTTAATGTCCGTAGTGGGAAATCTCCACAGCAGCAGCGACCTGTATCGAAGGGGCTTATGTTACCATGGTAACGCACGGAGGAAGTGACACCAGCGCTGTGTCAGGCAGTGTTCCAAATAGTGGGATTTTGTCGAGGGAAGTTCCCTTCACTGACATTCCCTGCAAACGGAGCACAGGGTACACTTCGGAATGGAACGCAGCCATAGATGTATTAATGCTAATAAATTAACACATTTAAGAGACGTTTTTGATGAGTGACTGGTCTACCAAACCAGTGGGTCTCAACTCTAGTCCTGGAGGACCATTGCCCTGCACAGTTTAGTGCTTTCTACTCCCCAGCTGACCTGATTTAACTAATCAAATAATTAACTGCATAACTGACAGCTTAATTGAAGTGGGTGTGGTAGAGCAGGGAGAACACTTAAATATGCACGGCAGTCATCGATACTAATCACCAGCCTGATAATCACCAATTAACAGCACCTCAGATTAGAGCCGTTATGCAGGCTTTACAGAGCACACAAAAATATAGCTGTTGAACCTTAGCTCTGGGGCTCCTGCTACCTTCGTCATCTAATGCTCTGGTCAGATCCTATAAGGACTTCTTACAATGTACGACATGCCTCTGTGTAAGGAGTGTTAGTGCTGTTACCTGCAGTAGAACTGAGATCCGTCCTTGGCCAGAAATCCATCATAATGCGCGTGTAATAAATCTCCCTTCCTCACTTTCTGGGTGCAGTTTTCAGGTACGAATAAAACCTCGATTTGTACCTCATCCTTTGACTCGCTTGCCCAAATCAACTCGAGAAAGCCACTTAAACAGAGAAGCTGGAGACAGAGAATAAAGCGAAGAGCTGCACGCTCAGACATCTTGCACATCTGTCTGCGTGGCAAACACGCCGGAAACTTTATTGGGTTGCCAGAGTGGTAGGAAAACAGCATTCTCAAGCACACTGCACGATTAGAAAAGATGTGTTAAACTTGAAATTTAAACTGTGAGTATGGTAGGAACACAAAAGTGTATTTACTAATTCATTACTTTAGCCAATTCCTACAAATAACATCTTCTCTGGTGGCATATTGGTGTAGCACCTCCAGGGTACGGGTTTGATTCCCACCTCGGGCCTGTGTGTATGGAGATTGTTTGTGCTTGGTGGGTTTCCACTGGGCACTCCGGTTTCCTCCTACAGATTCCACAGATTAGGGTGTTTCCATAGTGTATGAATGAGCCTACACATGTGATAAGCCTCTGAGTTACTGATCGTTAGGTAGGTGGTTCCAGTCCCAGCTCCGCTAGGTTGGTGCTATTGTGCCCTTGAGCAAGGCTCTTAACCCTGTCTGCTCCAGAGGCACCATATAATATCTGACAATCCTCCCTTCTGACCCCAGCCTACTAACAGGGCTAGGATATGCAAATAATAATAATAAAAAAATGTAATGTACTATAGTTGTGACAAATGAAGGCTAAACGTAAAATAACTTAAGAGTATGTCTGCAGTTTCAATCATTGGATAGATCTTTACACTGGTTACTAAGTTACTAACTATAAGCACCATCAGTCAAACACTGTTGGGAAGTTAATTTTTTTCTTTAGTCGTCCCTTAAAGACGTGTAATTCGGCTGTACGGACATCTAGACAATGAGTGAATGAGTGAACAGCTTCACTTAAAACAGTAAAGATTATAAAAAAAAAAAAGAAGCAAAATCTTTTTTATACCTAACCCTAATATTTTGCATTTATAGATCTTCTTTTTCTTCTATTTATTATTATTATTATTATTATTATTATTATTATTATTATTATTAAATAGATCAACGGTCACCTCGTACCTCCAGGGTTGGGTGTACAAATTACATCTGCATAGAGTTTTGCATGTCCATTTCCAAATTTCCCATCTTGTGCCCAGTGACCGATATCATGGATACCTTATGCTCTGAGGTCCCTGGGATAGGCATCAAAGCCCCTGAGCCACATGGTAAGTAATATAGTTACTTACATGGTAAGTAAGTAATATTATTATTATAGTAATTATTAATATTATTACATTAACTTTCATTGCATTTATAATATTAATTCAAATTAGGAACGAATGATTCAAACACTCTAACCAGAGTTCACATTGCTCTTTGCTCTCTGTTCTTGTGAATGCTTGCACATTTATACTTTCCGATACAGCAGGTACACTAACTTGGTCTTTGAGCCCAAATTAAACACAATAAAAAAAAAGAGCAAGGAGATAACTTTCGGATTATGTCTGTTATTACTGGTATTTCGGGAAAAACGTCAAGAGCGACACTCTCGCTCAGTCAGTGTTACCTATACGCACACTGATGGCACTGATGATTTTTTGTGAAGTGTTCTCATAGAGTATCACTTAAAACTTAAGTGTTACTGATGATGATGATTATAATTATTAATAATAATATTTTTGTTGTTATTAAACTTAAATCATTATTTTTATTGTGTAAAGCAATGCTTTGCGACAATGTCAATTGTTAAAAAAATTATTTAATTATTGCTACTACATTATCATTATGTACTTAAAATAAATACAATAAAAATAAAACATAATGAGGAATAAATACAATAAAAACACCAACAAAGCCCTTATGATCATGTGTATCTGTGCTATTTCTTTGCCTCAATGCCTCATTTTTTGTTGTCCATCATATTGCCTATGTTGTGCTAAAAAGGCATAACTATATACTGCTCAACCCTGAGCCCTGTACATGTTTCTTAAAGCAAAAAACAAATAATGGCTAAACTGCCCTGAGCTTTAAGGCCCTCGCACTCAACGTGACCCTGAAAAGAAAACCAATCTGGCAACCTAAATCTTAAAGGGATAGGGATTTATCGACTTGTGTCTTAAATCAAACTTGAAGTGTATATAAAGACATTACAGCAGGTCCTGGTCATTATAAATGTTCCTGCTCTGCACATCGACCTGATGTTTGTCGCCTGGATTTTCAGATGACACTGATTAGTGTAAGTAATCTGGGCAAAATGCCACAACTCTCGTTTTTTGCAAGAAACTCATTCGAAGTTCAAATAAGACGCACACGAAGCTGCCTTTTGCTGCCTCACTGAGATAAATGGAGTTATATTTCAAAGTTACAACGTATTTAATTGAAATTTAACTGTTTTTCTTTTCCCGGAAGTAGCTACATCCGGTTAGCCATATGGCTACTTCCGGTAAAAGAAAAGCGCTAAATGTGTACTAAATGCTCCATAACTACTATATACTGTTTTTATTTAGTGATATTTTATCTATTATACTAAATATATCTCGTTATATAAAATATATATAGAGAGATTAATCTTGTCTTTTATTATCTTTTCTATATACATAAAAAAAAAATCTGTACATTGGTCAGACTTGCTCTTTTAATAATATATTTTAATGACGTTGCATACATTGGAGGACCCGAAACCAGTCTCTTTCTTTCTTTTCTTTTCTTTTCTTTAATTTTATGTCCGTCCAGAAAAACTGTCTGGACATAATGTATTAAAACTTTTTCAGTACTTAGATATCTGTCTCCCTCACCCTTGGCTTGCTCATCAGGGACAATCTCATTATCTAGACACATTTTTCTTACACATACACACTTCCATAAATTTTCTTTTCATTTCTGTGAAGCTGCGTTGAGACAATGACCACTGTTAAAAGCGCTGTTTGCCTGAAGTTTAATCTGCACAATAAGTCCAATAAAAATGTTGAGTAAATGGAATGTTCTGAACAGGTTTGTGCTTAATTTAATAATCTACGTTTAAATAATCTACTTCCTCAATTTATATACACACCTGCACCAATAGAATTAATTACAAAAGCTAAACAGAATATTTTTTACTGGGATTAGTTAATATTTTCACCTGAAATAACAGCGCCGAAGAGGTATAAGAGAATTTTAGACAAAACAAATTTTTTATCCAATCAAGTTTTGTGGTTTCTCATCTGTGATTCACACTGATTACTGAACAGGGAGTGGACTTGGCTGATAGCGAAAAAATACAATTTAGCGTAAATAAGGTGTAAGATACTTAACCTTACAAAAGTTTATTTATTTGTATTAATAGGTTAGGCAGAGAATTCTGCTGTACAGAAAGACAGGCGGACACGTACTTGGGCTTTAACCTGAAATAATAATATCCCTGATTACATTAAAGCTGATCAGCTTATTTTTAGCTTCAACATTTAACTATTTCTACACAATTTCTTACCTCTTTTATTTATGCTAGTGTGTGTGTGTGTGTGTGTGTGTGTGTGTATGTGTGTCTACCTTATTGTATTTGATCTTATCTTTTATAAGCAACACATAAGTAATATTATAATAAAAATTAATACAAAACAAAACTATAATAATTAAAGATATAGATTACTAGTAAGCAACACTTCAGGTTTAGGACTCGGCTTCAATTCACACCCAATGCTAAAACCCTGCCACTGGATAAAGTTCCACTCTAAAGCCCAGATAAAGTTAAGTCAGGGAGGCAAAACTTGCATATACTCCGGCATAAAACCTGTGCCATAGTTACATTTAGGCATTTGGCAGACACTCTTTTCCAGAGCGACTTACAAAAAGTGCTTTGAAGTTTCCATCATTGGGTAGATACTTACACTGGTTACACTGGGTTACTAGATTACTAACTAAGTGCCATCAGTCAAACAGTTAGGAAATGTTTTCAAAATGTTACAAAATACTAATATCTCCACTCTGTTATTGTTGCATTACTACCACCTATAGCTTTGCATAGTGCCAGTATCATAGAATATGAGGTTTATCCAAGGCGTGATTATTGCTAGTTGAAACTCTGTGAAGGTTTCTTAATTGTTTCTTGTCTACTGTGGTTGGCAGTAAGTTGCATTTCTGCCTCCTATAGGTCTCATTCTTCTCTAGTCTTCCAGATCTCCCCCCCCCCCCCCCCAGACTATTAATATTGCCTTCTACTCTCCCAAGTTCCTTATTCATGAATTTGTGACATCATGTCTAGCCTCTCCTACATATATTTCCTGCATGCTCTACAGTCTCACTTTCACGGCAGTCCTGTTGGGTGACTGCCTACAGTGAGTAGAGTGCCATTAAGGTTGCTGCATCCAATTCTCCTGCTAATCAATACTTCCCCTTTTGTTCTTGTTTTGTGGTGGTTGGCATCCAGTACTTTTTTTCCAGTACTTTCACCTAAAGGTCTCACTCTCCCTCATCTTCGCAGGCCAGTTACAAAAGTCTCTACGAAAGTACCTTGCATGATTTTTAATCATGGAGTTTCCTGTTTGTATTCCTTGTAAATGTTGGAGCACATTGGATACTTGTGGTGAGTTTTGTTGAATGAACATATTTTTGGCAACCTTGTTTTGCTTATTTCTAAAAATGATTGCTTGTTCCTATTGAATTATTGTTAGGAGATACAGTAAATTTTGTACCTATACAATTAGGAAGGCTGATTGTGTCACTGTAAAAGTATGTACAATATGACTATATAAGCAATATGCTTAAACAGTGTTCCATACTGATGGACCCACTTGGGAATGAGGCCCTATAAAAGAAAAAAAATGCATAACATTAAGAGAGAGAGGAAAAAGTGAGGCTGGTGAGGAAATGTCTGTTTGTAGCTGTTATAACGCGTGTTATAATAGGCTCTAAGTTTAATTATATTCCATGACACTTACACATGGGTAAATAAATAAAATGTAAAAAGTGTCATTGTTTAATAAATAAATAATGATTAGCCATGATAAACTGCTGTGGTATCAAACACTTTGGAACATGGTGGAAAATAAGATAATAATCAAATTTGGGATGGTAACAATAGCTCCTGCTCATGTCAAGCCACCCTGTTGGTGATTATTTTTCAAGACTCCACCCACTGTGTTTTATTACTTATTTTTTACTTTGACAGAGCTAATAATACTAATGACTAATGTTTTTACAGCCTTCCATTGGTGCACTGTACTGTGCAGTAACTTGTTCTGAGCGGTAACCATCTGACAACCTATTGGAGTTTTATACTTATATTTCAGGTTAATATATCAGTTTTGCAGTTTAGTAAATAAATGAACATTAAAGATTTATGGTGCTGAAATCATGCTTTATTAAATCAAAAATTCATAAAACTCAAGGAGGCAGAATATATAGGTAATTCTACATATATTAATTTGCTATTGAATCAAATTACAGGGTATTGCATTTATGTGTTTTATGGTTTCTTTGCACAGCAGATGTAGTTACTGTGGTACACTGCTTGTTGATTTACCCTGACAAGGTGAGATTCTAACGCTAATACACACACTAACACAAAAACACACAATATAACCTAGCATTCCTCCAAGAGGTGGCACAGATTCTGCAAAGGAGTGTCTAAATTGATCAAGAAATTATTGGCCAGGTGATGTTGCGTTCATGAGATCAAACTTACACAGTCCTTTGGCAGAACATGAGCACATATCATCATCAGCTCAACGTGCAGGCCGCTCGCACTTTGAGCATGTCATTAAAATGGTGATATGATATAGTCGTTCTGAACACAAGACCTAGTCATGCTGCTTATGTGAGGGTAAGACACAAACAGCATTCAAGGTCTTATGGTCAAGTTATAAATTCATTTGCGTACTGAAATACTATATGCACAGATGGACAGTGCACAACTTTGTCCCTTTGTTTTAGTAGAACTTCAACAGGGAGCCTCTCTACCTGTTGAGGCAATCTTAAGACTTCAACATATTGTTGAGGCACATAATTTTGTTTCAGGTTTCACAGGGTATTCGTTCCATGAGGAACTTTCTCCTGTTAAACAATTTCGTTCCATTTGTTTAAGTTATTATTGTCATAAATAACAATTCATACATTTCCCATAACCGTTAAATTCGGCTATATACATTATGTACATGTCACAGAAAAATGGTTCAAAAAGTCATAATTACCCAATATGGCACATTTTATAACAACTTTAGACTTTGGTTTGGCATAAATTAATGTCAAGTTTGATATAAAAATAGTTCATATTTACAGAACAGAGATCCAGGTCTTTATCTAGAACAGTATTTTTCATACTCATTCAATAAATAAAATATATTGAAGAAAGGATAACAGGGCATGGACTGGATTAATATATATTTTTTCACATAGATCGAATGCTGACATTGATGGTAGCAGTATCAGAGCCAAGCTCGTTTGAAAGTTTGAGGGTGTATGCTCCACCATCTTTTTCTTTTATGCCACTAATGATGAGTGTGGTAGTGTCCTCAGTGGTCTCAATCTGCAACCTTTCACTCTCTTCACGGGACAGTATCCTCCCTGAATGGGACCACTCAACATTTGGCACGGGGTCTCCAGTAAATGCACAGGCCACAGTCAGAACCTTTCCTGACGCTATGCTAATATCCTGAGGCACAGCTTCAATCTTTGGTGGTATACCTGTTTCAAAACAATGAGCAAAAAATTAGCTGCAGCTTGTTAATGTCATATATATTTTTTTTCTACTGCTACAGCACGCTATGTGGTCTCAGCAATCTAAGTCACCACTTGTTTCCTCACCTTTGCGCTGGAAAGAAATGGATCTGAGGGAGGACCCCGCAACTTGTGCATGACTAGACATTTCCATCATGCTGCTTGAACCCATGGCTACCATTGTTTCAGATGTCATTGAGGTCATGCTACTTGCTGACATGCTTTGAAATTTTATTTGAGCCATGCTGGAGCTGCTGGTTTTTGTTTCCTGTATCGTTGAAGCCATGTGCAAGGCAGAGCTGCTACTTTGTATGCTTGTAGCATCTGAGCTTTTCTTCAATACTACCATTTTGACAGGTTCTTCAACCAGAGCTGTGAGAGTATAGTAAATAGTGACCTGGTCATTCACTCAGCATCACAGGCCCAACGATCATTTCACCCAAAATGCATGCTTTAAACTGTGGTTTGGGGGTAATCCTTATATACAGGTTTCGGTTGCAGTAAGAGGTTTACATAGCATCACCATGAAATTGTAATTTTTTTTTTCCACTTATCGACTTTGTTAAACCAGACTTTTTCTGGGACAGAATGAATGTACGGCATTCATCATTTATAGAAGAAAACCAAAAGAATTTGGAGCAAAAGTTACATTTATTCGGATTATCTGATATTAAAACAGGGTCAAAATGATAGATGATAAAGGATCAAAAACATTAATATTTATATATTTTTTTATTCAGTGGTGCTGAAATTCATAATGTTTTCCCAAGCTCAAGGTCTCCCAAATTCATGTTTTTGGTTTCTGTGCAAAGTGGTTTGTAGGAAAGTCCTAGGAGCTCAGGGCAGATCTGAGAAAGAGGATGGTATTTTTACACAAGTCAGAAAAGGCTCTTGGAGCCATTTTAAAACAACTCCAACTCCAACTCCAAGATCATTTGAAAAAAATTGCTTAATTTCTGGTATGTGCCAAGACTACTAGTGTTATGACTGTTAGTGGGCTGTAATTAAATAGGTTTGCTGTATTTTTGCTATATTTTTGACCATATATGTATAACATTGACCATGGGTAGATTTCAGAAAGATCTACATAAGATATGCTCCAAATATTGTACAATCATTCTGCTCCAGAGAAAAAACTGATAATCGCGTGCTCTATATCGCCATGTTCATGCCATGTTCATGCCATGTTCATGCCATGTTCATGCCATGTTCGCAGCGTGTTCATGATGACTATATGTAAACGTCTGACCACACTCTATGCATTTTCGTGCAAAAGATAACAGTTTACTATAGTACAGATATTGGTACAGATGTTGGTATTAGTACAGATATTAATCTGCTCACTTAAAACGTATAAAGGTATGACACAGTAATACTTGAGTAAATACAGTTCAGTATCACGATTACAAAAGTGTCATAATTGCATAAAGAGAGTTGAATCACTTTCTGTGCAGTGCATGGTGCTATATGTAATAATGTCACAAGAAGAAGACAACTTACAAAGAACATTGAGAGATGCTGTTGCAGAACACTGTCCAAATTGGTTCTTGGCCTTCACTGTGTATTTGCCACTGTCCTTAACAGTGGCGTTCTGAATCTCCAGTTTGTACACGTTCTTTGAGCGGCTCAGTCTCATATTTGATGCAACAGTTAACTATACAAATTTGAAGAATTAAAAAAAAAAAAAGATTGTGATTTCAGGTTATTCATTAAACATTCAATTTGACATTTAATACAATAAATTCAAAATACGAATTATGATTATGACTCTGGATACTCACCACTTCATTGTCCTTGAGCCATTCAATTTCAGGGGTAGGATGGCCCATTATTTCACACGAGAAGATGACATCCTGTCCCTCATTAATGTTCTGGGAGCGTGGCTGCACTAGGAAGCTTGGTGCATTGGACATTTTTTCACTGACTGTTGTGCCAAACTGGCACTTGACCACCCCCACTTCGGTTTTGGCCTCACATGTGACAATTCCTCTGTCACGGGAGCTTACATTTTTAATAGTCAAAGTGTGGTAATTTCCAGAAACACCATATCTATATTGGTCTGAATTGATTAGTTCCACTCCATTCAGAATCCATTTAATATCAGAAGCCCCAGGGATATTTGCTTTCAGTGTGACAGACTGACCCTCTGTCATTGTTATTTGTGATTGCATAGCTTTAATTTCGGAAAGGGATTGGACCTCCTCATGAATGATTTCCTTTTGCACAAGTTCTTCTGTTCGTTCTGCTTTTGTTTCTACAGCCCACGCTGCTGATTCTGAAAGAACAAATAAATTTTTATTACAACATTAGATGTCAACATCACTAACATCAAAATAATCATTTCCAGCTATCCAAGGGTTATGTTAAGAGGGATAATCATACCTTTAACAGTAACAATACATCTTGTAGTAACTGATCCCTCAGTATTTTCTGCAGTGCATTCATAAACACCGCTATCAGAAACATCAGCATCATAGATTTCAAGATGTGCAGAATTGTGCTCCTCAAATATTTCATATTTTCCACCCTGTGACACATTCTGAAATGAGAATTCCAGAATAACGTAAATATGATAATACAAAATAAGAAAGCTACTTTTTATTTTATTTTATTTTTTAATTAATAATTAATTGTTAATACACAATATAATTACCTTCCCATCTTTCTTCCAGGAGATCGCCGGTTTAGGCACACCTGTAACTTTTACTGTCAGCTTGATAATTGTATCTGACAAAGCAGAAATATCATTCAGTCCTACTGAAAAGCTAGGCTTGGTTGTTTTTTCTTTTGAGACCGGTGACTTTGATATAAGTGGTGACTTGACTCTTTGTGGTGATCTAATTGGTTCAGGTGACTTGATTCTTGGTGGAGATTTGATTCCTGCTGGTGACTTCAAACGAGGAGACTCTGGAGACTTCACTCTTGGAGGAGAAGCAACAACCTTCTGCACAGGCGTTGGTTTGCGAACAGTCAGGGTGAATTCTGCTTCTTGTTTACCTTCAGAGTTCTCCACAACCACTGTGTAGTTTCCTTCATCTGCAATTTCAACTTGTGAAATCTCAAATGTAGATTTATATTCTGTTGTTGTTACATGATGACGGTGAGATGATACAATAGCTTGGCCCTTCCTCAACCAAGTTATACTGGGTGCTGGTTCACCATCCACATCACATGTAAATCTTGCTGACTCCCCAACAGAAACAGTGACTGACTGTGGCTTAGTCAGGATTGTAGCAGAGATGGTAAGTTTCTTTGTCTCAACTTTAGTTTCTTCCACTGTTACAATTTCTGTGGTATCAAGCTTGATCTCAGATGATGCATACTCTTCATGAATAACAGTTTCTTCTGCTTTGATATCTGATGTTTTGATCTCGGTTACTGCTTTTAAAACCTGTGTTTCAGTGGTGGATGATGCTTTTGATGATGACACATGATAAACATCTGTTCTCATCATTTCAGGTATAAAAGGAGTTGGAGGCTCTTCATCTTTACGCTGTGAACTGTATGCAGAAAATCCACCTCCAGAAACATCTAGTGTGGCATAGTCTGAGGCTTCTCCCTTTGCATTTGTGCAGGTGACACGGTATGTGCCACTGTCTTCTTCTTGGCAGTCAATGACTTGTAGAGAAAGAACCCCACTCATATTATACATGCGATACTTGTTGCTTTCTTGAATGGGCTGGCCATTATGGTACCACTGGATTTGTGCCTCTGGCTTAGATTGAACATTTAATGTGAATTTTGTATTTTGGCCAATTGCTACACGATGAGAGCGCATTCGTACAGTCACCCTTGGTGAATGGTCAAGACTAAATGGCTGTTGGGAAACTGTTTCAAACTTTGTTTCAGTTTTCAGAGCTTTCTTCATTGCTTCATAACGCTGCATGTAGTCGATCTTTACAGACAGGTCCTGTGTAGACACTGCTGTCTCGCTTGGCACAACTGTGTGTGGATGTTTCTTTTCTGGGCTTGGTATTCTGGTGCTTTCTTTTTTGACCTCATCCACTGTAGGCATTCCAGCCTTGGGGTGTGTGACCTTACTATAACCAGTCGAAAATGACTTCTCTGGTACATCGTATGTGTCAAATGTGTCTCCCTCAATCACTGCAGGAACTGAAATTTTTGTTTTCTCTTTTCTTGTGATTCTTGTTTTTTCTTCAAATTCCATGTGTTTCAGCTGACTTTTGTAAGAAGTTATCCTTGTAGTGGTAGTGACTGGTCTAAGGAGCTCATGGTCCTCCTTTTCTTCATACATCCTTTGCTTCTGCTTAGGTGCTCTATATGTTACTTTATCATGTCTCTGACGCAGATCAATGTAGCTTGGGCCAGCCTCGTACTTTGAGGGGATGTGATAGGTGTCATATGTCGGAACTGCCTCTCCTTCTTCCTCTTCATCATATGCAGTCCTCTTTGGCGATGAGGGACGCAAAGCAGAGAGTTCAAAGCGTACAGGACTTAGACTTGGTGGAGAGGCAGAGTAGCCTAACCTAAGTTCCTCCTCAAGTTTAAGTCTTTCCTCCTCAGTACTCTTCATTGACAGATATTCATTAATAGGAAGAAGCAGTTCCTCATCAGAAAAATCACCAAGTGAGCGCCTTCTTATTCTGTAGTAAGCTTCCACTTCCGGAGAAGGTGTTCGATGTCTTGCTGGCCTCACAGTTTCTAAGTCATCTTGTGTAACAGTTGGTATACGCCATTTTGGCTTGTAATGGTCTTTAATCCTTGGCATGGGCACTTCGTAAAATTGTTCCCACCTAGACAATCGAATACGCTTAAGTCTTTTCTGAGGAATCTTTTCCATTGGCTCAGGGAATTCATATTGATCTCGTAATTTCTTATACCACTTCATGTCAGATAATGGTTTAAAGTGCTTGATCTCCATGTCCTCCTCAAGAGCAGTAGGACCGTAAGAACGAGGTGCAGGAACAACATATGGCATTCTCAATCTCTTTTCCTCAGCTCGTTTCCTTCTTTCTTCTTTTTCTTTTGCTTCCTCAGCTTCAGTCTTTACTTTTTTGGTGGTTATTGCTGGCTTGAACATAGTCGCAGCCTCTCTCAAGGCTTGTTGTGCTACAGGAGTAAGTGCCATGACATCTGCACCAGACAGAATCTGTGTTAATCGTACTTTCTTGTCAATCTGCTGTTGGTCTAAAGCTTGCTTTTTCCTCTTATCTTCCTCACTCTCAAATTCCTTCTTGACATGTGTCACACGTTCAACCCTAAGTGTTGCTTGGCAACTAGCAGAACCAGCAGTGTTAGTGGCAGTTACTCTATATGTACCAGAATCTTCTGGAAGAGTGTCCCTGATGTGCAGGACAAAGTAGTCCAAACCCTCGTGAACGACTTCAATCTGTGGACCAAACGCTAAAGGTGTACCATCTTTTTCCCATTTCAGTGATGGTGTCCCTGACACTCTTATCTCAAAGCGCGCACTCTGGCCCTCTCTGCACTCCAAGTTTGCCAGCAGGCGCTTGAACATGGGTCTCAGTGTATTATCAGCAGGTGCAGGGCGAGGAACCACTGTGAGACGAGCCCTACAACTATCATCTCCATACCTGTTGCGTGCCACCACAGAGTATTCAGCATCATCATCAGAGTCAAGGTTGTGAATAATTAACTGATACAGACCTTTGTCACTTATAAAGGTATATTTCTTGTCATCATCTCCTGGGGTAATCTTCTGCCCAGATTTCAGCCATATAACACGTGGCTCAGGGTGTACTGTGATTGTGACACCAAAGCGAACAGTTTCACCAAGGTAGGCAGTGCGATTGCAAATTGGGAGGGTGAATTCTGGAGGTCTTTGAAGTAGACGGGCTGTGTCTATTCTGCGCTTGACTTTCCTTACCACGCGTGCAGTAAAGAAGCTACGATATTCTCTGACACCTTTAACAAAGAGCTCAGCATATGCACTGTCTTCACCATATTCATTGACAACTTTGCATCGGTATGTTCCATCGTCTGATCTATTAATACCCTTGATAGTTATTGTAGCAAGCCCTTCTTCATAGGTTATTTCACATTTGGCACTTTCCTCTAGTTGTCGAACTCCACAGTACCATGTAACCTCAGTGCTGCTATCATAATTGTCAAGGTTGCAAATAAACTTGACGTCATCACCTTCATCAGCAACACTGTGTTTAATTTGCCCGGCAACTGGACCATGTTCAAATGGTGCGATCTTTGCTTTGGCAACTGTTACACCTCTCTGACTTCTGATAGCACCACCACTAGCAATACGAGCAGATGAGACAACAGTGTTCCATTCTTTTCTTAGCATAGCTTGGTAGTATCTTTTGTGTCTTGTGACCTTGATTGATCTACTACTGAGCTCCTCTGTGTTCATTGTCAGCCATGGATGATTCAAAGCTTCAGCAGCTGTCATACGGTGTTTACGGTCTTTAGTAAGAAGGCGATCAATAAAGTCTAATGCCTCAACATTTGCCAATTTAAAGGACTCATCCTCAAAACTGTACTCTGCATTGGAGATGTTGTCAATCATTTGTTGATTAGTTTCAGCAATGAAAGGATTGAGTCCACTGAGAAGAACATAAACTAAAACACCAACAGACCACATGTCTGTGACAGTGCTGACCAACTCATTTTGATGAATTTCAGGTGCTGAATATTCAGCTGTTGTGTACTGAATCTTGATTTGTTCCCCAGGAGTGAGGTGTCTAGCTTGTCCCAGTTCAATGATCTTGATGGTAGTTCCTCTTCTTGTGGTGTACATTATATTCTCAGGCCTGATATCAAAATGGCCATAACTCTTGCTGTGTAGAAACTCAAGAGCTTCGCATACCTGCCTGATGTAATTAACAATTACACGTTCATTGAGCTCAAAGTTAGCTGTGTTAATGCGCTCAAATATATCAACACCAGATATAAATTCATATATCATAACTAGTTCTTCAGGACTGTCAAATGATTCGTGAAGTTGCAAGAAGTTTTTATGGCGCGCCACATTTAGAGTTGCAATTTCTTTCTTTATTATTGCTTGATCTGCTCCTTTTACTTTGACGAATTTGGCAAAGAATGTCTTCTCAGAACTAATCTCAACACAGCGATGAACAATGCCAAATTGGCCACGGCCAAGCTCTTCAGCAATCATATATTTGTTGTGTACATTCTTAACTTCTGAATGAGCAGCTTTACCCTTAAATACAGCTCTCTCCTCATCAACTTCCTCATCATAGTTAAGAACTCTTGATTTATCTTCCTTTGTCACAACAGGTCCACTTGGTTCAGATGGTAAACTCTGGCCAAATTTGTTCTCTGCTATTATACGGAATTGGTAGCTTGTTTTTCCAAACAAGTTGGTGACAGTATAACGAGTGTCCCGTGACTGGGCAACACGGATCCATCTCTCCGCTGTAGTGGCACACTTCTCAATGATGTAGTTTCTAACCCGACTTCCTCCATCATTAGCGGGTGCCACCCAGTTAAGGGTAACGGAATCTCTGGACACATCGCTGGCTTTGACACTACGAGGTGGATCAGGGACATCTGCAACATCAAGTTCAACTGTTTGTTGGTCAATGCCAAATCTGTTCTTTGCACAGACAATGTAGAAACCGGCATCCTTCTGATCCACTCCATTCGGGAACACAAGAGATGTGAATGATCTTGTGACAATGACTTGATATTGCCCATTGTTGTCGATTAGGTCTTGTCCCTTCTGCCATGTGATAACGGGATCTGGTTTACCACTGAATGGAATCTTGATGTTCACCACTTCACCACGAAGAGCACAGATGGCCTCTTTATCTTGTAAGTTTTTAGGTAAATGAATCTTCGCTGGTACTGAAAGAAAAAAAAACATTGTGTATTTACAACAAATTCTTAACACTAAAATAATCAGATAACATAATTCAGTATCAACTGCTTTTGTAAACTTACTTTCAACATCAAGGGAAACTGTTGCAGAAATTGAGCCTCCTTGGTTTGTTGCTCTAATCTGATAGACAGTGGAATCGTCCTCATCAGCATTAGCAATGACAAGTTGATGATAGCCTCCCTTAAATTCCTGGATCTTTATTTTGGTTCCATCTGCCTGAATTTCTTTGCCACGCTTGAACCATTTGATCACAGGTTTGGGTTGTCCTCCTATCTTGCAGACAAATATTGCATTGCTCTTGTATTTCACACTCATATTTCTGAGGTCCTCTTTAAAGGCAGGAGCTTGTACGTCAACATCAGTTTTCGGAACAACAGAGTCTGACTCTTCACTGTATTCACTCTCTCCACCAAGATTTTCACATTTAACACGGAAAACATACTCCAGGCCTTCTGTAAGCCCCTTTACTGAATACACTGTTTGATGAATCTCATCAGTGGTTATAGCAACCCATTCACCTTTCTTTTTGTCTTTCTTTTCAAGAGTGTAGTTTTTGATCTTGGACCCACCATCACTAAGAGGTGGTTTCCAAGAAACAACACAGGAGGTCTTGGTCACTCCAGATATAACAGGTTTAAGTGGTGCACCTGGCTTATCTGTAAAACATTTGAGATGTACAAGGCAATTACCCAACATGTTTCTCCATAATCAACATTTTTTTTTTTACAATTAAAAATTTTAAAATGTTTAAAATATTCCTTAGCTTACCTAATTGACTCTTGATAAGAATAGCTGATGGAGTCTCCAGTGGTTCACTGATACCATAACGGTTTTGTGCTGAAATGCGGAAGAAGTAACCTTCATTATCCACAAGATTGGGAATGCGGCATGAGGTTCCTGTGATGGATGACGAGACAAGTTTCCACTCGGCATTTTCTTTGTCTTCATGCTTTTCCACAATGTAGTTTGTTATCATTGATCCACCATCATCTTTTGAAGCTTTCCAACTAATTATTATAGAATTCTTCAGTAAAGCCTCAAGAACAATAGGGCCTTCTGGTTTATCAGGTTTGTCTGAAAGAAAAAGAAATATAATTTTCAGTTTTAAAATACACAAATTACATACAATCGCTATACAAATATATAAAATATATTATTCTTTTTCGAAAATCCTTACCTAGGATTTCAAGTTGAGTTACAGTATCTGCAGAGCCAAAGTGATTGTTGATCCTGATCCTGTACTTTCCACCATTCTCCCTACGTTGGACATTCTTCAAAATCAAATGAGTGTAATGCTCTGTGTTCTCAATGCTGACATTCTCAGAGGGCTCCACAGGTTTGGCCCCATGAAGCCACATGATTTTGGGTTCAGGGCGACCTACATACACAGCATGAATACGTACAGTTGTACCACATCCGGCAAAGATTTTGTCTTTTAATTGGACAGGGAATTGAGGAGCTGCCTCCAGAACCAAGGTTCCACTGGTCTCACATTCGCCTGCTTCATTTACAGCCTTGCATGTGTACAAGCCTTCATCCTCTTGCTGGTCGGTTGAAATGGTTAACGTATGGTTACGGCCATCAGAGGTTGCAGCATATTTGCGTCCCTCTTTGATTTCCTTACCACCTTTGTACCATTTAATTTCTGGAATAGGTCTTCCAATAATTTGACATTTTAGAGTTGCAGTCTGTCCAAGTTTAGCAGTAACTTCATCCATCTCTTTTCTGAGGGCTGGTTTATCTGCCACTGTTCCAAAAGAAACATATTTTGTTTGTTAAAAAGTAAATAATCATCTAAGTTATATAAAAAAAACAAACAAACAAAAAACTTACCGCCCAGTTTGGTTTTAATTCCTGCGGCAGTCCTACGAGGCCTGCTGATTCCAGTTTCATTTTCAGCAAACACTCTAAATTCATACTCAGTGGCCTCTTGCAAATCACCCTGAGTAATTTGTTTTTCCTTCAATAGCTCCCTGTTACATTTCTTCCAAGTGCTCTCCCCTGATTTTCTACACTCAACCCAATAACCAAGGACTGGCTTTCCACCATCACATTGAGGAGCTTCCCATCGAATTGCTATGTAATCTTTTGTTACAGCTGAAGTGTCTATCTCCCCTGGTTGACTTGGTTTGTCTGAAGCAGAAAGATAACAGTAACAATTGTGGAAAATGTTTATTTTTATTTTTATTATGTTAAACTCACATGTAGATATGTTAATAATAAGAAAAATACATACCAAATGGATCTTTGCATATGACAGAATCTGATGCAGGTCCGGGTTCACTTTCTCCAATATCATTTACAGCAATCACACGGAACTGATATTCTGCATCAGTAGTGAGTCCGCTAAGTGTGTACATGGTGGAAGTAACCCTTGTTTCGTGGCGAACCCATTTGTCTGATGATACCTCTTTATACTCAATGAAGTACCCAATGATCTGTGATCCACCATCATCTTTAGGTTTGATCCAAGCCAAATCAGCTGAGGACTTGGTAACATCCATGATCTCTGGTGGTGTACCTGAAGCTTCTGGCACGCCTGTTTAACCATACATAAGACATTTCTCATTTTTTTCAAATTAAAACTGATAATTGCCTTGCATAATGAGAATTTAAAAAGTACTTACAAATTGGAGTCTTTGGTACAACAGGATGTTCAGATTTAAGGGAGCTGCTGATGCCAAACTTATTCTCTGCTGTCACTTTAAAGTGGTATTCAACATTTTCATGCAGTCCTTTCACCACCACGGATGTGTCAACCACTCTAGAGTCCACAGTATACCAGGCTGCCTTTGTAACCTCACGTCGCTCAACAATATAACCAAGGATTTCTGTGCCACCATCATCTTTTGGTGGCTTCCAGCTCACTCTGACAGAATGAGCTTGGATATCCTCAAATCCGAGGGGACCTTCAGGAGCTGCTGGGCGGCCAATAACCTTGACTTTGATTTGCACCGTCTTTTTGCCACATTTGTTTTCAAGGTGGAGACTGTATACACCAGAGTCAGACCGTTTAGCGTCCTTGATAACAAGCTCAGTAATATCCTCACTGGAGGCAATCATTGCACTGGTGGAAACCTCAGATCCATCCTTTGTCCATTTGCAAACAGGTGTTGGCTTGCCTTTGATTGGAACTGAAAGTTTGATAACTGCTCCATGTCGGACAAACAATATATCTTTGTACTTAGCTTCAAGATCATGACTTGGAGGTTCTGAAACAAAGCAAATTAAATGTTTAATTATAATTAAGCCCATGGTAAACTGTAACATACATGTTTATAAGGACTAAGTGATACCATACCAAGCATCTCTGTCACACTGACTGCTCTTGGTACTTCAGCAGCTTCGCCTGGTCCACCAGCATTACAGGCCATGACTCTGAATTTGAACTCCTCACCTTGAGGCATTTTTGTCAGGGTGTATTCACAAATCATTGTAGGTGTTGTATTGCACTTAATCCAGGCTACAGAACCAACCTTCTGCATCTCGATTAGATAACCAGTTACTTTAGAGCCACCCTCCTCATCAGGTGGATGCCAGGCCAAAGACACAGAAGTCTTTGTAGTTTCTGTGACTCTTGGGTTCTGAGGTGGCCCAGGTGGATCTGTAAAGATTGTTGATTGTTATAAATCTGGTTTAACAACAAATTATTTCACCACACGGAGATTTTAAAAAATACACTCACCAACTGGATCAGTTGCCACAGCTGGTTTCGAGAGAAGACTGGGTTTCCCAACACCTCGAGCATTAATGGCTGTGACTCTGTGCTCATATTCCAGGCCTTCAATAAGACCAGTAGATCTATATCTTGTCATTGTCACGGGGTTCTTGTTAGCACGGACCCATCGGTCAGCTCTGACCTCCTTGCGTTCAATGATGTAGCCTGTTATCTCCAAACCGCCATCCTCATCGGGTGGTTCCCATGCAATGGTCATGCCATCCCGAGAAATATCAAATACTACTGGCCGGCCTGGAGGTCCAGAAATGGCTGGTACCAGAGAAATATTTGCATTAGTTTGATTACGCATATCTGTATAAGTTTGATTGTGCATATAGTATTGCATAGATATATACATTGCTTTTCTAATACAAACTGTGCTAATATTCTTACATTTAGAACTCCTGCATTCCACAACTTCTGACTGCAAGAACTCTCCAGCACCATAGCGATTGACTGCTGAAACACGGAAGACATATTCGTCTCCCTCTGTCAACCTGCTGAATTTAAAGGTTGGCCTGCTGACTGATGCAGAAACAGGTACCCATCCTGGACGATGAGCATCACGTTGTTCAACAACATAATTAGTTACAGGAGCACCTCCATCTCTCTCTGGTGGGTCCCAGCTTATTGTAATTGAGGTTGCATCTACCTCATCGAAACGAATAGGTCCTTTAGGCTGATCAGGTTTATCTTAAAAAATAAAAAAGTAAAACAATGAATATCACATCAGAAAGCTGGAAGATTGATAGGCACTATTAGACACCTGACTTACCAAGAACGATGACTTTAATCTTCTCTGTAGTTATTCCTGTAATATTTTTTAGTTCAAGCGTGTATTCTCCAGTATCATCAATTGTGGTTTCAAGAACAGTTAACCTGGAGAATTTAGCTGTCGACACAATCTTCACACGGTCCTTTGTCTTCAACTTGTTGTCATTAAAGTACCAGGAGCAAACTGGTGGTGGCCTTCCAATTATTGGCAAATCAAGTTCAAGGGGTTTCCCTGCCAGCACACTCATCATCCTTTGTGGAAGGCTTGATAGATCAACCTTTGGCAGAACTGAAAGAGAAAGATGTGTGAATCTTTGCACTCTTTTAAAATCTATGTATTTATTAATTAATTAATTAATTATTTTTTAGAAAATTCTTAAATTATTAACAGTGCATACCTCTTTGTTCTTGTACTGTTACAGGGGTAACAGTTTCTTTGGGTTCACCAACACCTCTGCTGTTGAGAGCACGTACCCTGAACAGGTACTGCTCATTTTCATTAAGTTTTTCAATAGTGTATTCGAAGTCTGTTAATTTTAAAGAAGCAACCTTCATCCATTTGTCTGTACCAGCCTTGCAAGCTTCAACAATGTAGCCAATGATTCTGCTGCCTCCATCATGTTGAGGTTTCTCCCATCCAAGAGTAACAGATGACTTTGTGATATCTACAATGTCAAGTTTAGCTGGAGCAAGTGGCACTTCACAGACTAACACAGCATCTGGTGTTTCACTAGGTTCACCTATGCCATAGATGTTTTCTGGTAACACTCTGAAGTAGTAGAGCATTCCCTCTAACAGTCCTGTAATTTTATATGATGTCTTGCTGCATTTAGAAGTGACTGTTTTGTAGGCTCTCGTTGATGTTTCTCTTCTTTCAATAATGTAATTGTTAACAGGTGCTCCACCGTCAACCTCAGGGGCATCCCATGTAATGTGAGCAGTGTCTGTTGTAAGTTCCTTCATTTTAATGGGGCCCGGTGGACCAGGCGTATCTAAAATGAAAAAGCATAGAAAGAATAAGCAGGGTATATCTATGTATTTATGCATCTGTTTTGATCCAGCTGTCCATCCATCCATTCATCAATCCAGACAAGTTATAAATTAAACTAAAATCTGACGCTTGTATTATAGTCTTACTCTCTTAAAGGAGAGTAGTGTGCAAATCAGGACAAGGTAATATTGTTATAAACGATCACCTTCACAGTGCACAGTGCAATTAATTGAATACCTAGGGGAAACTTGGAATGTAATGTATAAAAAATATGTATATAAAAAGTTCCCTGCCTCACCAATACCACCATAAAAACACAAATTAAGACAATGTGTATAATCATACACATATCCGCACATACGCGCACACACACGTGCAGACACACACAAAGTTTGCACTTTCCATACCATAGATCTTTACAAGAATGCTTGCTTCCTTCTTGCCAGCGGAATTAGAGGCTTCAATGGTATATTTTCCAGCATCGTAGCGGTGCACCTTGTCAATGATAAGAGTTGTGGCAGTATCTGACACTTCAATGAATCCACGGTTTTGGAGATTCACATCAGGCTTGCTCCAAGTGATAGCTGGAACTGGTCTTCCAGTAACAGTTACATGAAGACGCAGTGAGCTTCCGGCTCTCAAGCATATTGTTTTCTTTAGTTCATCAGGAAGCTCAAGATCAGGTATTTCTAATAAAAAAATAAATTATAATAATTCTCACAAATCTCACATTTTTCACAGGTAAATTACTAGTTAAATAAGAATGTTTAACTATTAATTCTTACCAATTCTTTCAATGGGCTCTACTTCAGTACACGTGTCGCTAAAGTCACCTGCTCCATGGACATTGACTGCAGCTACTCTGAAGCGGTACTTTTTGCCAGTTGTCAAACAAGTCACAGTATGTTCTGTAACTCTAAGATTCTTTTCATGGGTCTTGATCCATTCCTCTGTGCCTACTTCTTGCATTTCAAGAATGTATCCAATAACATCGGCACCTCCATCTTGTAGTGGTCTTGTCCAGGCCAGACTAATGCTATCCTTGTGGGTGTCTGTGACACGTGGAATTGAAGGAGCATCTGGTTTTTCTGTAGACAAAAAGTATGTTATATTACACATTTATTTACTATGTTAATTTGGTACCAAAGTGAAGACTGTGATTAATGTACCTGTGGGTATTCTGCACACTGCATACATGGACATTTCACTAGGTTCACTATCTCCAGCAGCATTAATAGCTGAAACACGGAACTGATAGACGTTTCCCTCTAGTAGACCAGTAACCTTAAAGGTTGTGTCCCTGAGTATGGAGTCTTTATTAACCTTTATCCACCGAATGCTCTTTCTCTCTTTCCTCTCAATCAGGTAATTTATGATTTCACTGCCCCCATCATTTTCAGGTTTCAGCCATTCAATTGTTGCAAAGTCTTTTCCGACTGCAATAATCTCTGGTGCTCCGGGAGGTGATGGAACAGCTGCAGGTAAGCAAAAGAATAAATCTACATATTCCTTCATATAAATTTAAATTTGATGCAAGATGGGTCAAACCTTTGACTTACTGAATGAGTTTCTGGCAAAGATGGGTGAAGACTGAAGTGCCACACCAGCTCCATACTTGTTTACACCCCTGACACGGAAAATATATTCATGATTCTTGAAAAGTCTTTTAATGTCACATACAAGGGCCTTGCATTCAGCATCCACGATGACCCAATTAAGTCGGTTAGTGTCCCTTCTTTCTACAGTATAGTGTGTGATGGGATCACCACCATCCTCTAGTGGCTTTTTCCAGGACACTGTGCATTTCTCCTCCGTTACATTGCTTACTTTTACCTCCTGACATGGGCCCGGTGTATCTTAAAAAACAAAAACAGCAAAGACAAAATAACATATTACAAAATATTTACAAATTATTTACAGCTTAGCCAAACTGATATGGAACTTTAAACATAATGTTTAAATATGATTATTCCTTTAAATATGCAGAATTTTACTTACCAAGCACCTTCACATTGACTTCAGCTGTTTTGGTGCCACTGGCATTCTTCACTGTGAGAACATACTTTCCAGTGTCATCTCTGTCACAGAACTTGATAATTGCCAGAGCACGGGTGGTAGAATACTGTAAAGAATATTTCTCACAAATTTCTAGCTCCTTGTTTCCCTTGGCCCACCAGACTTTTGGATCAGGCTTGCCTCCGACAGAAGCATCAAGAACCAGATCTGATCCTGCTCTGACAGTAACTGTGTCCACAAGAAGTTTGCTATCCAGTTCTGCTTTTGGAGGTGCTATAAAAAGAAGTAATGTTTTAGGTTTTGGATTATAGTTATTGCACTAAAATAGTTGAAAATTAAAATGAAGTCTTACTGTATTCAGCTTTGCAAGTCACCGCTCCTGTTGAAACTGATGCCATGCTGAATACTCCATTGGCATTCTTTGCAATCACGCGGAACTCATATTCTTCCCCTTCTTCCAATGCCGTAATGGTAAAGTTTGTGTCCGTAACATTAGTGTAATTACACTTTAGCCATTTACCCTCTCCTGAGACGGTATACGGCTTACGCTCAACAATGTAACCTACAATTGGGCTTCCACCATCATTCAGAGGTACGGACCATTTAATTGAAACTGTTGATCTTGACACATCAGTTACTTCTGCTTTGCCTGGGGGATCTTGAGGAGTAAATATATTAAATTAAATGTTTGAACATTTGTGTATGTGTGTTTCTGAACAAAAATAGCTATTTGATTATTTTTGTTAGACTTACCAACTGGATTTTGAGCCACAGCTCTCTTTGAAGCTTCACTTGCTTTGCTGAGACCAGCACTATTCATAGCATACACTCTGAACTGGTATTCAAGACCTTCAATGAGGCTGTCCACCTTGTAGTAGCACTCAAAACAGGGGATGGTGTTTTCTCTGACCCAGAGGATAGTGTTGCGTTCCTTTTTCTCAATCCAGTACCCATTAACCTTACTACCACCATCATGGTATGGTTCCTCCCAACGAATGCTCATGCTGTTAGCACTAACAGAAATGACTTCTGGTCTAGTTGGAGGTCCTGGTGGAACTGTGGTTAAAAATAGTAAAATAATAAAATTATTGTTCAGGAATAATATAAAATGTAATAATACATGCTATGCTATGTCCAAATTATATTTAATTGCTTACCAAATGGATGCTCTGCAATGATGGTTTCAGACTCAGTTGGTTTGCTTACACCAAATCTGTTTTCAGCAGAGACACGGAATGTGTACTGCATATACTTTGTTAGATGTGAAACATGCAATGATCTTCGTTTTACACTAGAATTGATAAGCTGCCAAGCAGTTGAGCCAGACTCGCGCTTTTCAACAATATAGTTTGTTATTTCAGTTCCACCATCGTCCTCAGGTTCATTCCATGACAATTCACAAGAATCAGCTGTAATTGAAGAAATCTTAATCGGCCCCTCTGGAGGACTGGGTCTGCCAATGACAATGACAGTGATGATGAAAGTCTTTGCTCCAGCCACATTTTCAAGGGTAAGGAAGTACCTTCCTCCATCACCTCGCATACTTTCTTTAACTGTCAGAGTGGTTCTATTTTTGGTTGCTTTGATTGAGACCCTGTCAGTTTCCTTTAGTCTCATCTCTTCAAGCTTCCAAATAACATTTGGTGCTGGTCTGCCGCTAATTGGAACATCAATTTCAAATGAACTGCCAGACTTGCAGGTGATAAGCTGGTTGGTAATGCCACTGAGATCTGCAGTTGGTTCAATACGAGGCTCTTTAACAACAATAGACGAGAGAGCCTCTCTAGGTACACTGTATCCTGCATCATTCTTAGCTTTGGCACGGAATTCATACTCTTTTCCTTCAGTTAAGCCTTCAACAACAATACTTAAGTTTTTGGTAGAGCCTCCAACAACCCATTTATCTATTCCCTTTTCTTTAACCTCCACACAATAAGCTGTGATACGGCTGCCACCATCGTGTTCAGGCTTCAGCCAGGCAAGAGTAACTGTTGTATCAGTGGTATCAATAATGTCCAGTCTCTTGGGTGGAGCTGGTTCAGCAGTCGCAACAATTGGATCAGACATTTCATAAGCTTCACCAAGGCCATATTGATTTTCTGCCATTATCTTAAAGAAGTAGGGTACTCCTTCCAGCAGATCAGAAATTCTCAAATTTGTTTGTGTGCACTTAGGTGCTGCTTCTGTCCATGTTCGCCGACTAGCCTCACGTTTCTCCACAACATAGTGATGAACACGTGCACCACCATCATTGGCTGGGGGCTCCCACATAAGTGTAAGGGCACCTCTTGTTACATCTTTAAACATAAGAGGACCTGGTGCTCCAGGTGTGTCCAGTACTTTAACTGTAAAAGTGATGGATTTGCTACCACTACTGTTCTCAAGAGTGAGAGTATATTTTCCACTGTCATTTCGTGAGCAATTTCCCAGTGTCAAGTAAGTGAAGGTCTCTGTGGTAGTTACATCGGCCATTACCCCAAGTTCACCTTCCACTTTTATCCATGAGGCTGTAGGTGCTGGTTTTCCTTTGAAAGATACACGGAGGCATACACTGCCACCACTTTTCACAATGTGTGTCTGTTGGAAGCTTGCATCAATATAAATCTCTGGGGCAGACAGTCTATCTACTGCTTGTACTGGCTCAGCGATTTCTTTGGGTTCACCCTTTCCAACTGCATTGACTGCTTTAATTCTGAATTTGTACTCTGCACCTGTTTCCAAACCAGTGGCAGTGTACTTTGTGACAGTGCAAAGATCTTCATTCACTCTATGCCATTCTGTTTCAACTCCCTTGCACATCTCGATGATGTATCCCTGGACCTCCATGCCACCATCATAACCAGGTCTGGTCCATTCCAGACTGACTGATGTATTAGTGGTATCGGTAACATTTATAATTGAAGGACCATCTGGTACTTCAGTTGGCTCTGCACATTTAATAGGCATTGAAATATTACTTGGTGCTCCAACTCCAGCATCATTAACAGCATAAACACGGAATTCATATTCCACATTCTCAGTAAGATGAGTTACTCTGTGGGCAGCCTCAGTAATTGGTTTCCTAGTCAAAATCTTCACCCAGCGCCCAGTCTTCTTCTCGCGTCTTTCAATGATGTAATATTGGATTGCATTTCCTCCATCATTTGTTGGTGCAGTCCAACAGATTGTAATACTCTCTCCATCAACCTTAGTAGCATCTGGAGTGCCAGGAGAGTCTGGAATAGCTGCACAAGAGAAAAACAATACAATATTATTAGTACTGTATTGAAAAGTGGCCGTATGATGAATTAAACTATAATCTGCGGATAAACTTACTATATTGCATTTGGGCAATGACAGGAACAGACTCCAGTGGTCTGCTTGCTCCAAACTTGTTTACAGCAGACACACGGAACTGGTACTCATTGGTCTTGATTAATCTGGCAGCATTGTAAGTACACTCCTCACAATGATCTGTAACTAATGTCCAGGAAATTTTGGAGGTATCTCGCTTCTCAATAACATAATGAGTGATCTCAGAGCACCCATCATTTTCTGGTGGATTCCATGAAAAGGTGACTTTTCCCTCAGAGATGTTTGTAAAGACAATTGGTCCAACAGGCTCTCCAGGTGTATCTAAAAGTACCACAATAATTAGATGCAATAAAAATAAACTTATGAAAATGTGAAAACTGTGCTATTATAAGTATAATACATACCAAAAACCTCAACTTTAATTTGCTCTTTCTTGGTTCCACTGTGGTTCTTGGCTTCTACAGCATAGACGCCACGGTGAGAGCGGTCAGCATCTCTTATGAAGAGGGTGCTCATACCAGCAGTTGTAGTGATATCTACCATCTTTTTAGTTAGTTCGACATCATCCCTGAACCACGTGACCTTGGGTGTTGGTCTGCCAGTAACTGTGACTTTAAGCTTTATGTTTTCTCCTGCTTTGATGGCAACCCCTTCAAAGTACTCCTGTCCAAATTCAATATTTGGAGCAGCTGTAAAGTGGAGAAACAAATAACAAGCCATAATTGTAATGCAAGGGCTGTTAAAGTATTAAAAAAATATTATATGCATTATATGAGCTTACAGCTTTCATCTCTTGTGAGAACATAGCCAGAAGACTGAGAAGGTGGACTGATGGTGCCAATGGCATTCCGTGCTATAACTCTAAATTCATATCGTTCACCACAAGCTAGACCAGTTACTATAAACTCTGTCTCAGTTACATCTGTGAAGTTTGTCTTTAACCAGCGGCCCTGGTCCTGACGTTTCTCAATGTTGTAGGCGACAATTTTGCTTCCACCATCTCTTTTAGGTGCATCCCATTTTAGTTTCACAGATTCACTTGTTACATCAACATAGTCAGGAGTTCCAGGAGGGTCTATGAGACAAAAATTCATTAATATTATATAGTTTCATTTGATTTCAGTAAAATCAATGATTTTTTCACTTATTTAAAAAAAATATATAAGTAAATTAACCCACCAACAGGAGAAACAGCCATAGTTGGTTTACTCTCATCACTCATACGACTGTGTCCAGCATCATTTTGAGCGTAGACTCTAAACTGGTATTGCAGGCCTTCAATAAGGCCAATAATTCTGTATTCCTTTGCAGTCACCAAGATTGGGTTGACCTTTTGCCACATAATGCTGTTTGTCTCTTTCTTTTCAACATGGTAGCCAAGTATTGGGCAGCCACCATCAAAGATAGGTGCTTCCCACTGAATAGTCATTCCATCATTCGTCACATTATAGACAAATGGCATGCCTGGTGCACCTGGAGGTCTAAACTCATGTTTAGCAATGACATTTTGTGAAAACAGAGGTTCACTCACACCGTACCTGTTCACTGCACATACTCTGAATTGATACTGAGTTCCTTTGATTAAATTTGGGACATTTAAAGAAGTTCCGATCACACTTGAACATGCCATTTTCCAATCTGCTTGAGATGTGTCACGTTTTTCAACAGTATAGCAGGTGATTTCTCCACCGCCATCATCATTTGGTTCATCCCAAGATATCATTATACTTTCTGCTCTGACTTCATCCAAACGGATTGGTCCAATGGGTCTGGATGGTGTTCCAAGAGTGATGACATGTATATGGAATGATTTCCTGCAGAAGGTGTTGTCCAGTGTAAGTGTATATTTACCACCGTTCTCTTTTTCAACATTTTTTATCATAAGTGTTGCTTTGTTTTCTGTCTTCTTGAAGCGAATCTTGTCACCCTCTTTCAGTGGCAAATTGTCCTTTAGCCAAGTAATTAATGGTCTTGGCTTCCCTCTGTATGGAAGCTCAATATGTACATTGTGGCCAATGCGAACCTTGACCTGTCCATCAGGATACTCCTCAAGGTTTGCCTCTGGTGGAATAATATAATCCTTTACTTTAATTGGACCGATCTCTGTAAAGTCACTGTTGCCCTTCTCGTTCTTTGAACAGACTCTGAAGAACATGTCTGTGAGTTCCTTAAGTTTTGTGACCTCATGCTCACAGTGTTTGTTTGTTCCAGCAGGAGACCATTCTTCTTGACCTTGAAGTTTCTTTTCTATTATGTAGTCAGTAATAATGCTACCACCATCATAATCGGGTTTGTTCCACTGTAATGTCACTGATGTTTTTGAAGAATCTTTCATAGCAATATCTTTGACAGGACCAGGTTTCTCAGTGGCACTAACTGGTTCTGCTGTCTCACACGGCTCACCAACACCATTCTCATTTTCCGCTGATACACGGAAAAAGTATGATATCTTCTCAGAGAGCTCGTCAATTTCATATGTTGTTTCCATGCATTTGTTGGTTACGGCAGCATATGTGCGCTTTGACGAATCTCTTTTCTCAACTATATAATTACTAATTTCAGCACCGCCATCAAGAAGAGGAGGCTCCCAGGTTAAGATGACCTTGCCACGAGTGACATCTTTGAGTACTAGATTTCTACAGGCAGAAGGAGTGTCTTGTACTTTTACAGTAATTGTACATGATTTTGGTTGTCCTACTCCATTTGATATCTCAATAGTGTATTTGCCACTATCGTTGCATGTTACATGTGGAAGTACAAGGCAAGATGAAGTATCTGTGTTGTGTATATCATATTTAGGGTTATTATCAATGTTTTGGTCTTCTTTCTTCCAAGAAACACTTGGAGCAGGTCTGCCTTTTAGAGGTACCATGATCTCAACATCTTTGCCTGCTTTGACAATGTAATGAGTTCTTATTGCAACATCTTTGTCAACATCAGCTTCCTCTGCAAAAAAAAAAAAAAAAAAAAAAACACAAATATGAGACTTATAACAAAGAGCATTAAATGCCTTAAACCAACATAACTTGCAACATGTAACATACAGTATAACAAATATGTATATACCAAGAATATCTTTAGCCTGGACTGGTTCCTCCATCTCTATTGGGTCTCCATGACCAGCACAGTTTATAGCAGATACACGGAAGTAGTAGTCAACATCTGGCATAAGATCTGAAGCAACATACTCAGTAGTTCTGATTTCGCCTTTTTTACTTATTACTGTCCATTGTCCCTCTTCACCGACCCTTTTTTCCACAGTGTAGCTGGTAACTTCACTGCCTCCATCATACTCTGGCCTTGACCATCCAAGAGTAATTGAAGTTTTAGTTGAATCAACAACTTTGAGCTTTGTAGGCGCAGAAGGTGTGTCTGTAGAGAAATTTTCAAAATAGAGTTAAGACTTCCATATGAAATTGATAAACAAGGCATATTTATATAAAATATAATTAATATTTATATTTAAATATATAATTTATATTGCTCAAGAACAACTGACACAAAAATACCTACCAACAGGGTCAGCTGCTTTGTAAAAGTCAGAGCAGTCTGAGAATGGACCTTCTCCAGCTTTGTTGATTGCACACACACGATACTGATATTCATTTCCTTCAGTCAGGTGATGGACCTTTGCTGAGGTGTCACAAATGGGGTCTTTGTGGATTTTAATCCAGCGCAGATTCTTCCTGTCACGTCTCTGTAAATAGTAGCCTGTAACCATGCTACCACCATCTAAACCTGGTTTATCCCATATAATTTTCATGGATGTTCTAGTGATTTCTGTTGCCTCCGGTGTGGTAGGTTGTCCAGGAGTAACTGAAAAAAATATATATATATATTTAACTTAACCAGAACAATAATTTATTTAACTCATTTAAATATAAAAATAATACATAACATATATTTAAAACTAGTATATTTTATGCCATACATTTTATATTATCTCACAGTAAAAAATACATTGTAAATGATTATTTTGGTTTCATACCAAATGCATTTTTGGCAGTAATTGGTTCAGACTCCAGAGGATCTCCAGCTCCAAATTTGTTGACACCTCTGACACGGAAGACATATTCACCTCCTCTGACCAACTTCTGGGCAGAGACTATGCGTTCAACCATACAGTCAGAGACAGTAGTCCACACGGCTCTACTTGTCTCTCGTTTTTCCACAATATAATGAGTGACATTGGAACCTCCGTCTTCTGCTACTGGCTCCCAAGCAATTGTTATGGTTTCAGCGGTTACTGATCTGAATTCAATATTACCAGCTGGAGGGCCTGGTTTATCTAGTAATTTTTAAATATAAAAGACAGAAATGTATTAATATTTGAAGGCAGGTAAAATTCAGGAAAATAAATATATATATTTTCAAGCTATCAACGACTTATGTCTTAACAAACCTAGAATCAATATTCTAATTGAGGCAGAGGCTGTGCCAAACACATTCTTGGTCTTTATTTCGTATGTCCCAGTGTTAAGACGAGTTGCATCTTTAATAAGTATGGCAGATGAGTCAGTTGTGTTCTCAATTGAGAGCTGTGAACTTGACACTAAATCTTTTCCATCCTTTAACCATTCAATTGTTGGCAGTGGCTTAGCCATTATTCCCAGTCTTATCTTAATAGAAGCTCCAGCTTTATATTGCACAACATCTAGGTACTCAGGAGGCAGGTCGATTACTGGAGCACCTAAAAGGGGAGGTTTAGAAATTACATGTAAAGCTACTACATTTAAATACTTAATTAGTAGGTATAAAAGTAGATAATAAAAAGGTGTTACCTACCAGAAATGTCTACACAAGTTACTGGTCCTGCAATAAGTGATGGATTGCTCATAGACCCAACTGCATTTTTGGCAAAGATTCTAAATTCATATGCCTGATTTTGTGACAAGCCTGACACAGTGAAGTTTGTCTCAATGACATTAGTAAAGTTAGCCTTTGTCCATCTGCCATTGGGAGCCTCTCTTCTCTCAACAATGTAACCAGTGATCTTACATCCACCATCAAATGGAGGCTTCTGCCAGACAAGGCTAACTGAGTTCTTTGTTATCTCAGAAATTCTTACATTTGCTGGAGGTTCTAAAATAAAAGTGTTCAGAAAATTAGTGTGTAGTAAATCTTACGTTAATTTAACACATTTTCAAAAATTGGCTGTATTATCTCAAGAACTTACCACAAGCATCAATGGCAAGTACTTCCTCTGATGTCTTGCTGAATTTACCAATGCCAGCAGCATTCTCTGCAGCAACCTTGAATTCATAAATCATACCTGGGCATATTTTTGTCACTCTGATTTGATTAGCGGAGATTGCTGTCTTGTTTACTTTCTGCCACAGAATACTGCTTCTTTCTTTCATTTGGACATGGTACCCAAATACTGGGTTTCCTCCATCTACTACAGGTTCATGCCAGCAAACTGTAAGGCTTTCTCTTGAAACAAAGCTCATCCATGGTGTTGATGGTGGCCCAGGGATTGCTAAAATTGACAATCAACAGCAAATGTTACACTTGTGTTATTACTGTAGCAACAGATATAAAATACTGTAAAACAAGTACTCACTGTATGGAAGTTTCACCATGACAGTCTGAGAGTCTAGGTGATCACTGATACCCAAACGATTTTCTGCTTTAATTCTAAATTGGTATTCTTCACCCTTTGTTAATTTGGTGACTTTGATTGCATTCCTGGCAACTGTAGATGACACCTCTACCCAAGCTGGTGTGCTTGTTTCACGTTTGAGCACAACATAGTTGGTCACTGGGCTACCGCCATTATACACAGGTGGTAACCATTTTAGGCACAATGATGTTTCTCCAACATCACTGATAATCACAGGACCAACTGGAGGACCTGGTCTATCTAACACAAGTATATTAATGAAGATCTTGGTTGTTCCACTGGTATTGGATGCAACAATGTCATATCTTCCAGCATCACTTGCAATACTTTCTTTGAGGCTGATATTGAGACTCTCAGGTGTTACTTCAAAACTAAATCTCTTTCCACATCTCACTGGAACATTGTTTCTTGTCATTGCCACCTTTGGTAGGGGTTTGCCAGACAGAGGAAGCTCAAACTTCAAATTTGATCCTGCTCTCACATAAACAGTGTTGTGTGGAAAGTTCTTCATATCAAATTCAGGGGCATCTGCAATGAAAAGGCAGATTTACTCACATTTGGACATTTTCATTAAACAGGAGTAGACAAACAAACATAAATGAAATGACACTCACTAAGTTGATCCTTTACAATCACAGGAATCATCATTTCCTTTGGATCACTGAGTCCTGCATGATTCTCAGCACGGACTCTGAAGAAATACTCTGCATTTTCTCGCAGACCTTTGATTGTGTGGGTATTGGTTTTTACAGTGGCACACTTCACCCACTTTTGCTGTCCCTTTTCCAGCGCATCGATGAGGTAGCTTGTAATTTTGCTTCCTCCATCAAAGTCTGGCCTTGACCATACTATTGTTACACTGTCTTTTGTAACTTCAGCCACTCCAAGTCTGGCAGGTGGGCTTGGTATTTCTGTTGAAACAATAATTTATTAATTTGGTGTAAGAATGCAAATAGTAGAAAAAAAAAACAAAACTAATTATGGTAAAAATCAAAGCAGAAGAAAAAATTACCTGTTATTTTAGTTGCCTCTTTTGTTTCAGCAGGTACGCCCATGCCAAATTCATTTTCTCCAAGGACTCTAAAGTAGTAGACTGCACCCTCCTGCAAGTCCTCTACCTTATAGACTAGATTGTGACAATTATTTGTTACGCAGACCCAGGCCTTTTTGGTAGCTTCACGTTTTTCAACATGGTAGGCCTTCACAGCATCACCCCCATCATTCTCTGGGACTTCCCAGGTCACTGTGGCAGAATCTTTTGTCACATCTTTTACCTTCACATCAACCGGTGGTCCTGGGGAATCAAGAACTTTGACAGCAATTGGCAAAGTTGCAGTTCCAACACCATTATCCAGTGTAACAGTGTATTGCCCTGAGTCATTTCTTGTTGCCTTTTCAATAGTTAGAGATGTGCGTTTTTCTGTTGTTTCAATTGTAGCTCTTGATTTGAGGTCAATTCCTTCTTTATTCCATGCGACTGAAGGCACTGGTACTCCTTTAAATGGTGCTGTCATTGTGAATGAATTGCCATGCTTGACAATTAGCATTTTTCTCATCTCAATATCAACATCGAATACTGGTTCCTCCTTTCTATCTGTTGCTGACTGTGGTTCAGAAATTGGAGATTGCTCACTTAGGCCTATTTTGTTTATTGATTTAATTGCAAATACATATTCTAGATCAGCTGTAAGACCAGAAACAGTATACTCAGTGCTCTTGGTCATCTGAATGGCAACAGCCCAGTCCTCCTCCTCTGCTTTCTTGTATTCCACTCTGTATCCAAGGATTGGTGTTCCACCATCTGACAATGGCTTCTTCCATGAAATTGTAATCGAACTCTTTGTGTAATCAAGAACCTTTGGTTTAGATGGTGGAGATGGAACAAGTAAAGCATCCTTTGCCACAGCTGGAGCAGATGGCTCACTAGGAGGACTTAAACCTGCAGCATTCTCAGCAAATACTCTAAATTCATATTCACTTCCTTTTCTTAGTTTAGACACTACAGCTCTTTCGACTTTTACAAGCTCTCTATTGGCTCTGACCCATCGAAGGCTTGATTTTTCACGTCGTTCAATCACATACCCACATATTTCACTGCCTCCATCAGAAGCAGGCTTAGCCCAAGTTATAGTCATCTCCTCACTGGACACATTCACTATTTCAACATTTGTTGGTGCTGCTGCAAAGGTGAATGGGTCAGTGACTTTGACAAGTTCACTTTCAAGAGGTTCACCAAGTCCAAATTTATTTACAGCTAAAACTCTAAATATGTATTCATTGCCTTTGAGGAGCTTTGTCACCTTGCATGTTCCAGTTTTCACCTCTCCATGTACAACTGTCCATGCCAAACTGCTGGTCTCTCTTTTTTCCACAACATAATGTGTGATTTCTGCACCACCAGTTTCTTGTGGTGGTCCCCATGACAATGTGCAGGTCTCTGCAGTGAGCTCAGTTACTGACAAAGGTCCTGCCGCAGGTCCAGGTTTATCAAGGATCACACATTTCACTGGCATTGATACTGTACCAGCAACATTCTGTAATGTTAAGGTATACTTTCCAGAGTCACTCTTTTTGCAATCTTTTACTATTACCATAGTGCTAGTATCTGTTCCAGATATTTGAATTCTTGTACTGAGCTGAATCTCTTTCCCATCCTTTGACCACAATGCCACTGGTAGTGGGCGTCCAGCAACGTCAGCACTGATCTTTAGAGTCTCTCCTGCTTTCACAACAACAACATCTCTAAATTTGACGTCCATCATAATTCGTGGTGGATCTACATTGTCTTTGACTGTGATGGGACCAGTGTTATCTGATGGCTCACTAAACAGTCCAGCAGCATTCTTTGCAGTTACACGGAAATCATATTTCTGATCTTGAGTAAGACCGGTAACATCAAAGTATGTTTCAGGAACATTGGTAAAGTTGCATCTTATCCAACGACCATCTGGGAGATCTTTACGTTCAATTACATAACCTGTAACTTTTGCCCCTCCATCATATTCAGGCTTTGTCCAGGAGAGAGAGACAGAAGATTTAGTAATGCTTGTAACCACTGGTTGACCAGGAGGATCACATGGATCTCTAGCAGCTATAAGTTCACTGACTTTGCTGACTTTCCCAATACCAGCAATGTTTTCAGCATATACCCGGTACTCATAGAACATACCTTCGTCAAGGCCAGTTACTTTAAATTCAGTATCTTTGATAAGAACCCTATTTACTTTAGTCCAAAGAATACTGCTTCTCTCTTTGCGTTCCAAATGATATCCAAGAACTGTGCTACCTCCATCATTAACTGGTTCATTCCATGTCACTAGCATAAATGCCTTGGTAGCATGAGCCACACGGGGAGTAGCAGGTGGTCCAGGTTGCTTGAACGTATATTCTGCTGTAATTCCAGGAGAGTCAATTGGCTTACTCTTTCCATATCGGTTCACTGCATATATACGGAATTGGTATTCAGAACCATGAGTCAGTCGAGATACCTTGACTGAGTTTCTGGCAATGTTTGATGAAACAATCTGCCAAACTGTTGTGTTGGTGTCCCTCTTCTCAACAATATAGTTATTAATAGAACATCCTCCATCATATTCAGGGGGAGACCATGATATGGTTATGGATTCAGCAGTTACAGCATCAATGCGTACTGCAGCTGGTGGGCCTGGCTTATCAAGAACCACAACATTAATATTTGTGGAAATAGTCCCAGCGGTATTAGCTAAGGTGATTTCATATTTTCCCACATGCTCAATAGAAGCTTCTTTAATTACAATTTTGCTTGATGTCATAGTGTTTTCAATTGAGAGAGAAGTTGTTTGCTTAAGAGGTAGCTCATCCTTTTTCCATGAAACCACTGGCTTAGGTCTGCCTCTTATGGGAACCTCAACAGTAAGATTATCTCCAGCCTTAACACTGAAAGTGTTAAACAGCAGATTAATTGAGGGCTCTATTTCTATGTCTTTAGCACGAACAGGCACACCAAGTTCTTGGGGTTCACTCTTGCCTTTCTCATTAAGTGCAATTACCCTGAAAGAGTATGTTTCACCAGGTGACAGGTTAGACACAGTAGCTTCTGGAACTTTCACTGTGCAGCACGCAATCCATTTGTCTGTACCTTTTGCCTGCATCTCTACATTGTAACAAATTACTTTACTACCACCATCATGTGCAGGTTTCACCCAAGTGAGAGTCACACTGTTTTTGGTAACATCCACAAGGCTCACCTTTCCTGGGGCCATAGGAACCTGAGCAACTTTGACCGGATTTTTTGTTTCTGCCATCAGACCAAAGCCATATTCATTAACAGCACAAACTCTGAAGTAGAATATTCCTCCTTCTTGAAGATCTTCTATCTTAAAGGAATTTTGAATGCAGTTGCTTGTGACTGTTGTGTAAGCTTTCCTTGTAGATTCTCGCTTTTCCACAATGTAATTGGTTATTTTAGCACCACCATCAGTAAGAGGAGGTTCCCAGTAGAGAGTCACTGAGTCTTTCTTAACTTCTTTGACGTCAAAATTCTGAGGTGCACTTGGAGAGTCAAGCACCCTCACGTTTACAAATGCTGACTTTGTGCCACTCTTATTCTCAAGTGTTAGAACATATTTTCCACTATCAAATCTATTGACATTGTCAATTACAAGCATGGTGTATGAACTAGTAGTTTCGATCAGGGCTCTGTCAGTTAAAGCCCCCTCTTCCTTCTCCCATTTGACAGATGGATCAGGTCTGCCTCTAATTTTAATAAACAGACGAAGTGAACCACCTGCACGAACAGAGACAACTTTTCTGAGATTTGCATCAAGTTCAAGCTCTGGAGTCTCAATTCTTTCAATAGTAGTCACAGAACCATGAACATCAGCAGGTTCTCCAACTCCTTCTGAATTAATGGCACACACCCGGAAAATATGCTCAGCATTTTCTTTAAGGTTTTCCACAGTTAGGCATGTTGCCTGTATACCAGCTGGAGGTGTACATGTGGTCCATTCTTCTGCAGATGCCTCTTTCATCTCAACAATATAGCCTTTAATATATGCTCCACCATCTGTAGCTGGTTTACCCCAAGCAAGGGAGACAGAGGAAGTTGTATGGTCTGTTACTTTAGGATGATGCGGTGGACCAGGAGGAGTTGCTGCATTAATTGCTCTACAGAACATTGATAAGTCACTTAGAGCTCCCACACCAGCAGCATTCTCAGCAGCCACACGGAATTCATAGAAATGACCGTCTGAAAGACCAGTTACTTTGAAGTGCAAGTCAGAAAGTTTCTGTCTGTTGCATTTGGTCCATCTTACACCATCTTTGTCACGTTTCTCCAGATGATAACCAATAATTTCAGTTCCTCCATCACTCTCTGGGGCGTTCCATGATAAGACCATCGAATCCTTTGTGATCTCACTTGCTTCTGGTGTTGATGGTGCACTTGGTGGCTTGTATGGGTTGCGTGCAATTATTGCCTCAGACTCCAGTGGGTCACCAATTCCATATTTATTTGCAGCCATAACTCTGAAAATATATTCATCACCTGTCAGGAGCTTCGTCACCTTGTAACTTGTAGTCTTAATATTTGAATCAACCAGAGTCCATGATAGCCTGCTCGTCTCTCTTTTCTCAAGAATATAGTGTGAAATATTAGCACCGCCATCCTGAGAAGGCTCAGTCCAAATCAAATCACATCTATCAGACATTATACCAGTTACATTTAGTGGTCCAGTTGGAGGGCCCGGCCTATCAAGAACCCTGACAGTAATAGGAATCGTTTTTACGCCACCACTGTTTCTCAAAACAAGGTCATAATGGCCACTGTCTAATCGTGTGCAGTCTTTTACAGTAATACTGGCACATTTCTGTGTAGTTTTTGTTTCAATACGTAGTGTCTTATCCATTTCCTTTCCTTCTTTTAGCCATTGAACATCAGGAATGGGTTTTCCATGAACATCTGCTTCAAGAACTAAATTCTCCCTAGCACTGATAACAATGATGTCCTGGTACTTAGGATCCATTGAAACGCTTGGAGGTTCTATTGCATCTGTTGTTGTAATTGGACCGGTGCTTTCAGATGGCTCACTGAAAGTGCCAGCAGCATTTCTTGCGATTACTCTAAATTCATACTGTTGGTCTGCTGTTAAGCCAGTGATTGTGAATTCAGTCTCAATCACATTCGTAAAGTTGACTCTCATCCAGTGGCCTTGAGGCAAATCTCTCTTTTCAACAACGTATCCTGTCACTTTGCTGCCACCATCATACTGGGGTTTTGTCCATTGTATTACCACATGGGTCTTTGAAATAGAAATAGCTTCTGGACTACCAGGTGGATCACATGGATCACGAGCAACAAAGCTCTCTGAAACCTTGCTCACTCTGCCAATACCAACAATGTTCTCAGCATATACTCTGAATTCATAACCAGCTCCTTCCTCAAGATTACTTATTTTAAACATGGTGTCAGTAATGAGAGTTTTGTTCAGCTTTGTCCACAAGATACTACTTCGTTCTTTGCTTTCCAGGTGGTAGCCAATTACTGAGCTTCCACCATCAATGACAGGCTCATTCCATTCAATTATCATTTGATCCTTGGTGGCAGATTTTACATAGGGTGTTCCAGGTGGCCCAGGAGGTTTGTATGGATACTGAACCACAATTGCTTTAGACTCCAAAGAGGAACTTTTACCATATCTGTTTTCAGCAAAGACCCTAAACTGGTACTCTGCACCAGTTTTTAACTTTGTAATTTTAAGAGATGTTCTGGCAACTGATCCAGCTACAACTTCCCATGTTGTGGTGGTTGTGTCTCGCTTTTCAAGAATGTAATGTTTTACCTGGCAGCCTCCTGTGTAAGATGGAGGTTCCCATGAAATTGTCACAAAGCTATTGCTCACTTCATTCACTTTAATAGGGCCAGTTGGTGGACCAGGCTTATCGAGGACGATAATTCCAATTTCTTCTGCAATAGTTCCAGCGCTGTTCATTGCACTAATTGTATACTTTCCAAAGTCATCTTTATTGGCTTCAGTAATCTGTAAAATGGCTGAAGTTGGTGTGTTTGAAGTACTAATTCTCGATGTTACATTAAGAGCTTGTCCATCCTTCAACCAAGTAACCTTTGGCTTGGGACGTCCAAATACTGGTATTTCCAATTTAAGATCATCACCAGATTTTACAGTATATGTGCTAAACTGTACTTTAAAGCTTGGTTCAATGGTTAAGTCACTGGCAACGACAGGGGCAGCAAGAAGCTTTGGCTCACTCTTTCCTGTCTCATTATAAGCAAGAACCCGGAACAAATACTCTTGACCAGCTGTCAGCCCAGTGACAGTGCCTTCACATGTTTTGACAGATGTGGCTACACCCCACTTTTCTGTTCCCTTGGGTTGCATTTCAATCAAGTAGCCTACTATTCTGCTTCCACCATCATGCTCTGGTTTCTCCCAGGTCAGGGATGCACTTACTTTGGTAACATCAGTCAACATGATCTTTCCTACAGGTAGAGGTACTTCAGAGGCCTTTGATGGAGTCTTGGTTTCAACTGGTAGACCAATTCCATATTCATTTTCAGCCATAACTCTAAAGTAGTATAAAGCCCCCTCTGCTAGGTTTTCCACCTTAAAGCTCGTCCTGCTACACTTTGTTGTGACATTAGCATATGCTTTTCTTGTAGATTCACGCTTATCAACAACATAGTTTTTTATTTTTGCACCTCCGTCAATAAGTGGTGGATCCCAATCAAGTACAACAGAGTCTTTCTTAATATCTTTTACAACTAAGTTAAGTGGAGCTCCTGGTGTATCCAATACCTTTACAGACACAAATTCACATGCAGTGCCACTGTTGTTCTTAAGGGACACTGTATATTTTCCAGAATCTCTTCTGTCACATGAATCAACTGAAAGCTGTGTAAAATTAAAACTTTTCTCAATTATGGCCTTCTCTAATAAATCCCCTTCATCCTTTGTCCACTTAATTTCTGGTGTTGGTCTTCCTTTGAAAGGCACATTGATCCTAAATGATCCTCCAGCCCGAATAACGATACCTTTTCTCAACTCTGAATCAAGGTGAATTTCTGGAACGTCAAGTCTGTCTTCTGGTTTCACAGGCTCAGCAATAGCCGCAGGCTCACCCACACCTAATTTATTGATAGCACATACTTGAACCTTGTACTCCTGTTTTTCAGTTAGTTTGGTTATTTCAAATTTATTAACACGTAGTCCAGTTGGTGGCGTACACATAGTCCATTCATCCTCCTCAGCTTTGCATATCTCAACAATGTATCCTTGAATAGCAGTTCCACCATCATTAAGAGGCTTTCCCCATGCTACTGAAATGGAGCTTTTTGTGGTGTCAATTACATGAGGATGTGTTGGAGGCCCGGGTTTATATTTTGGATCACAAGCTTTGTAGTATGATGTAGGCAAGCTAGGTTCACCTATTCCAGCTGTATTTTCAGCAGACACTCTAAACTCATACTCATGATCCTCTATGAGGCCCTGCACTCTGAAACATACATCTGTAACTTTTTGTCTGTTGCACCGGGTCCACTTAATTCCAGAGCGATCTTTCTTTTCAATGATATAGCCAATAATTTCACTTCCACCATCATTTTCTGGTGCACTCCAGCATACAGTCATAGAATCTCTAGCAATGTTAGTCACCTCCAAAATTTGCGGTGATCCAGGGACAGTAAACGGATTCTTCATAATTACAGATATACTATTAATGGGCTCACTTACACCATAAGTGTTGACAGCCATGACACGGAAGATATATTCATTGCCTTCAAGAAGGTTTGTCACTTTAAACACTGTGGCTTTACAAACACCAGAAACAATGGTCCAAGCAAGACGGCTTGTTTCACGTCTTTCAATAATATAATGAGTGATCGGGCTTCCTCCATCATCTTGAGAGGGACGCCAGGACAGGGTACATTTATCGCTTGATACACTTGTGACATTAAGAGGCCCTTCTGGCGAACTTGGTTTGTCCAGTATTTTTACTTGGTATGCAACAGTTTGTGAGCCAGCAACATTGGTGAGATGAAGAGTATAGTGTCCACCATCAAGCCTGAGTGCATCCTTTACTACAATCATAGCCCTGGTGTCAGTGTTTTTGATCTCGCATCTAATTGTGTTTTCAAGTTTTTTATCACCCTTGAACCATTCCATCGTAGGTATTGGTTTGCCATGGACATCTGCATCAAGTTTGAATGCATCTCCAGCATTCACAATAATGGTCTGAGTATATTCAGGATCAACTGAAAACTTTGGTGGTTCTACTTCATCCAGTGCTGCAATAGGTCCACTGTTAAAGGATGGCTTACTAATGGTGCCAACTGCATTTTTTGCAATTACTCTAAAGTCATATTTAGCTCCCTCTGTTAACCCACTAATAGTAAATTGGGTTTCAATGACATTTGTAAAACTAGCTTTCATCCAGCGTCCCTCTGGCAGATCACGCTTCTCAACAGTGTAACCAGTTATCACACTTCCTCCATCATATTCTGGTTTTGTCCATTGGATTGTTATTGAATTCTTGCTAAGATGAATTGCTTCTGGAGTGCCAGGTGGATCACATGGATCACGGGCCACGTACCCCTCTGAGATTTTGCTGCACCGACCAATACCAACAATATTTTCAGCATAGACCCTAAACTCATATTCAATTCCCTCTTCCAAAGGACTGGTTTTGAATTTAGTTTCTTGAATCAAGGTCTTGTTTATCTTTGTCCAAAGAATACTGTTTCTCTCTTTTCTTTCAAGGTGATATCCAACAATGCTGCTGCCACCATCTGAAACAGGTTCATGCCACTCAACAACCATGTGATCTCTTGATAAAGATGCCACAAATGGAGTGCCAGGTGGGCCTGGTTCTCTGAATGGGTACTGAGCAACAACAGCTGCGGAATCTAAAGCATAGCTTTTGCCATATCTGTTTTGAGCAATAATCCTGAATTGGTACTCTGCCCCAGTTTTGAGTCTGGAGACCTTAAGAGTTGTTCTTACCACAGAAACTGCAACATTTTCCCACGTTGTGGTAGTAGTGTCTCTTTTTTGTACAATGTAGTTAGAAATTGAGCACCCGCCAGTGTATTTTGGTGGCTCCCATGATAATGTAACACTTGATACTGTGACCTCAAGAAATTTTACAGGGCCAGATGGTGGTCCTGGTTTGTCAAGAGTGATTATTTCAACTGTTGCATCTTTTTGCCCAACGTCATTTGAGACGTTTATTCCATACATGCCACCATCCTCTCTGGCAGCTTCTTTGATGCTAAGAATTGTACTATGTGGTGTATTTAAAATGTTTACTCTTGTTGTAAATTTAAGTGATGCACCATCCTTTATCCATGTGACCTTTGGTTTAGGCCGCCCAGAAATTGGAATTTCAACTTGCAGGTCTTTTCCAACAAGAACACTGTAACTGTTAAATGCAGGCCTAACATCTGGTTCAATAACCAGATCCTTTGCTTGTACGGGGACTGCAAGTGTTCTTGGGTCACTCTTTCCTTTTTCATTAATAGCAATGACTCTGAAAGTGTACTCTTCACCTGGGTTCAAATTATTAATAACAGCATCTAAGGTTTTTACATTTGCACATCCAGACCATTTTTCATTTCCTTTCACTTGCATTTCCACTAGGTATTGAAGAATTCTGCTGCCACCATCGTGCAGTGGTTTTTCCCAAGCAAGAGAGACACTTGTTTTTGTAACATCAACAACACTTAGTTTTCCTGGGCACTGTGGTACTTCTGATACTTTCAGAGGATCAGTAACATCTGCAGGGACTCCAACACCATGTTCATTCTCTGCAAGGACTCTAAAATAGTAACAACACCCCTCTTGAAGTGGTTCAATTTTCCAGGACAGTTTATGGCAATTTGTTACAACAGCGGAGAATGTTTTTCTTGTAGTTTCACGTTTTTCAACAATATAATTTTTTATCTTAGCTCCTCCATCTAAGACCGGAGGTTCCCATGAGAGAGTGACAGACTCTCTTGTAATTTCCTGCACTTTAATATTAACTGGAGCACTAGGAGTATCGAGCACTTTCACAGTAATGGTTGCAGACTTAACACCAGATGAGTTTTCTGCAATCACAGTGTACTTTCCACTATCATTTCTAGATATTTTATCAATCACAAGAGAAGTATGTGCACATGTGACCTCAACTTGTGTAGTCTCTTTAATGGGGCAGTCATCCTTCTCCCATTTAATTTGTGGTATAGGACGTCCTCTAATTGGAACAAAAATTCGGAGAGATCTTCCAGCTTTAATACTGACAAGCTTCCTAAACTCAGAATCAATATCAAGATCTGGCTCCTCTGTCTTATCTTCTGGTTGAATGTGGCCAGCAACATCTGCATGCTCACCAACACCAACTTTGTTAACTGCACATACTCTGAACTTGTATTTCTGGGTTTCTTTTACATTTTCCACAGTAAAACATGTTAACTTTACACCAGTGGCTGGTGTGCACATAGTCCATTCTTCAGCCATTGGGACATCTTCTGAAACTTCCTGAGCAGGTTTCACCTCACATGATTCAACAATATATCCTTGGATTTCACATCCACCATCATAAATAGGTTTCCCCCATGCAAGTGACACAGATGATTTGGTTGTGTCTATCACCCTAGGATTATGTGGAGGACCTGGCTTGAAAACAGGATCCAGAGCTTTATAGAACACTGTTGCTGAACTAGGCTCACCAACCCCGACCTCATTTTCAGCTGCAACTCTAAATTCATAGAGGTGAGCTTCAAGGAGTCCAGTGACTTTGAAGGTTAGGTCAGTGACATGTTCCCTGTTGCATCTGATCCATCGAACTCCCTCCTTGTCATGCTTTTCAATTATGTATCCAGTGACAGGAGTGCCACCGTCACTTGAAGGCGCCTCCCAACTTAGTACCATTGAGTCTTTTTTGATATCAGAGACCTCTATTGCCTTCGGAGCATCTGGAAGCATAAAAGGATCCTTAATAAGAACTGGATCAGACTGAAGTGCTTCACCAACTCCAAACTTGTTCACTGCCAAAACCCTAAAAATGTATTCGTTGCCTTCAAGAAGTTTTGTTACTTTCATATATTCAGCTTGAACTTTGGGATCAACAAGTGTCCAGATGAGTCTGCTTGTCTCTCTTCTTTCAAGAATGTAATGAGTGATATTGCTCCCACCATCCTGTTTTGGAGGTTTCCATGAAAGGCAACACTTGTCACTGGTAACCCCTGTAATGCATATTGGACCCTCTGGTGGCCCAGGTTTATCTAAAACATTGACATTGACCTTGACAGCTTTCTCACCACCTGGATTCCTTAGCAGCAGAGTGTACTCACCACCATCAGCAAGCTTGGCCTCTTTCACAGATAAGCATGCAAAGCTGGTGGTGTTTTTAATTTCACGATGTATGGTGTTTCCAAGTTCTTGATCTCCCTTCATCCAGTAAATTGTTGGTTCTGGTTTTCCATGTACATCTGCATCAATCTTAAATGATTCCCCTGCACTTACAACAATTGTCTGTGTATATTGTGGGTCTAAGCTGATGCGAGGGGGTTCGATCTCATCCTTTGCAGCACTGGGCCCAGTGCTATATGAAGGATCACTAAAAACTCCTGCTGCATTTCTTGCAATAACCCTAAACTCATATTTCTGGTCTTCAGTGAGACCTGTGGCAGTGTACTCTGTTTCAATAACATTTGTGAAGTTTGCCTTAAGCCAGCGTCCTTCAGGTAATTCTTTCTTTTCAACAATATAGCCCGTGACCTTGCTTCCACCATCATACTCGGGTTTAGTCCACACAATAGTGATAGAATTCTTTGTAATTTTAAATGCTTCAGGTGTACCAGGAGGATCACAAGGATCTAGAGCAACATGTCCCTCTGATACTTTGCTTGCCTTTCCAATACCAACAATGTTCTCAGCATACACTCTAAATTCATATTCAAGGCCTTCGTCAAGGCCTGTGGTCTTGTAGGTTGTGTCCTGGATTATACTCTTATTAAGCTTGATCCAGAGAATGCTATTTCTTTCTTTACGTTCAAGATGGTAACCCAAAATTGTGCTTCCTCCATCAATAACTGGCTCATTCCACATCACAACCATACTATCTCTGGTTGAAGAATGAACGAATGGTGTTCCAGGTGGTCCTGGAAGCTTATATGGATATTGTGCAATAACACACTCTGAGACAAGCAGAGGGCTTTTGCCATATCTGTTCTCAGCAGTAATTCTGAATTGATATTCAGTTCCGGTTTTTAGTCTTCCAGCTTTAATCTTAGTTCTAGCTAGATTTGCTGCTACAACTACCCAGTTTGTTGTGGATGTGTCTCTTTTCTCCACCAGGTAGTTCTTAATGGTGCAGCCTCCATCATACTCTGGTGGCTTCCATGAAATAGTAACACTGTCAGATGTTATTGCATCAAATTTCACTGGGCCAACTGGTGGGCCAGGCTTGTCAAGAACAACTACTCCTATATTCACTGATGTCTCACCAGCTGTGTTTGAAAGTTTCATGCTGTATTGACCAACATCATCTCTACATGCCTCTTTGACAACAAGATTCAGTTGGTTGTCTGTGGAAGAGAAGTTAACCCTGCTTGTTTGCTTAAGTGATATAGCATCCTTCTCCCAGGAGACTGCAGCTTTAGGTCGAGCAATATATGGAATATTTATTGTCAAATCCTCTCCAGCAAGAACACTAAATGTTGAAAATAACAACTTGGCAGATGGGGCAATTACAAGGTCTTTGGCAATCACTGGAACACCAATATGGCGAGGATCACTGGTGCCTTTTTCATTTCTAGCCGAAACACGGAACATGTACTCCTCACCAGGAGTAAGCCCAGAAATAACTGCCTCAGGTACTTTCACAATCATGGCCTGTGTCCATTTCTCACTGCCTTTACTCTGCATCTCTACAACATATGCAACCACTCTACTTCCTCCATCATGTTCAGGCTTCTCCCATGAGAGTGTGACACTTGTCTTTGTAACATCTTGAAGTGTAATCTTTCCTGGAGGAAGTGGTTTTTCTGATACTTTGACTGATTCACTGGTTTCAATAGGGATACCAATGCCATACTCATTCTCTGCAAGTACTCTGAAGTAGTAATTGCATCCTTCTTGAAGTTGATCAACAGTCCAGGTTGTTTTATGACAAATAGCATTAACTGTAGCATAAGCCTTTCTTGTTGCCTCACGTTTCTCAACAATGTAGTTCTTAATCTTTGTGCCACCATCATTTAATGGGGGATCCCATATTAGTGAGACAGATTCTTTGGTAATTTTGCTTATTTGAAGGTTTTGTGGGGCACCAGGTGTATCTAGAACTCTAACAGCCACTGAAACTGATTTGCTTCCAGAGCTGTTTTCCACAGTCAAAATATATTTACCACTGTCAAATCTGTTCACATTTCCAACTACCAATGATGTAAAAGATGATGTAGTCTCAATTGTAGCTCTATCCAAAGGTTCATCATTCTCTCTTGACCATTTGGCATCTGGAGTTGGCCTTCCTCTAATTGGTACAAAGAGTCTTAAGGTGTTACATGCTCTAATGTTCACAATTTTACGAAGATCAGCATCAAGATCAATTTCTGGTGGCAAAAGTCTCTCTTCAGCTTTAGGTGAACCTGGAACAGATGCTGCTTCTCCAATACCCTCACTGTTAACGGCAGATATATTTATTTTGTATTCTTGATTCTCCTTAAGGTTTGTGATGGTAAATGATGTTGCTTTAAGGCCCTCTTTAGGAGAGACAATCGTCCATTCCTCCTCTTGAGTTTCGGGCACACAAGTCTCAACAATGTATCCACTGATTTCAGAGCCACCATCATATAATGGTTTATTCCATGCAAGTGTGATTGAGGAACTTGTTGTGTCCAAGATCCTTGGGTTACCAGGTGGGCCTGGTTTAAACAGTGTGTCTGTGGCTTTAATGTAGGGACTTGAGGGACTTGGTCCACTGATTCCAGCTACATTCTCTGCAAAAACTCTAAATTCATATTCATGTCCTGGAACAAGTCCAGTTACCTTGAAATGTAAGTCTGTTACCTTCTTTTTGTTGCATTTTACCCAGCGTAAACCAATTCTGTCTCTTCTCTCAATGCTATAGTTAGTGATTTCACTCCCACCATTATTCGCAGGAGCTCCCCAGCAAAGCACCATTGAATCCTTTGTGACAGCGGTAATCTCAGGCATTTGTGGAGGGTCAGGTGGAACATAAGGGTTGTCTGCAATTGTTGGGTCAGACTCAAGTGCTTCCCCAACTCCATACTTATTAACAGCCATGACTCTGAAAATGTATTCATTTCCTTTGAGCAATTTTGTTACCTGGTATTGTGTAACTTGCAAGTCTGTTGCCACACTTGTCCAAGCAAGTCTGCTTGACTCGCGTTTTTCAATTACATAGTGTTCAATGTTTGCCCCACCATCATCTTCTGGTGGAGCCCATGCAAGCGTACATTTTTCTGCTGTGATATCTGAAACCATAAGAGGTCCTTTAGGTGGACCTGGTCTATCAAGGACTTTAACATTGAATATATGTTTAGCAAATCCACCCACATTAGTAGCTGTTAGAACAAATTGACCTCCATCTTTTCTAAGAGAGTCCTTGTTTACCAAGGAAGCAGTAACGTCTGTAATTTTCATCTGTAGTTTAGAAGTATTTTCAATGTCCTTTCCATCTTTGGTCCATGCCATAGATGGCAATGGCTGCCCTGTAACATCAGCATCAAGTTTGAAGACTTCTCCTGCTCTAACAAGCACAACATCCTTAAATTTGGCATCAACCATAATTTTTGGTTCTTCAATGTCATCTTTACAAATTATTGGATCTGATATATCTGATGGGTTGCTAACAGCTCCAGCTGAATTTCTTGCAAGTACACGGAACTCATAGGACGCATCTTTGTTTAGACCACTAACAGTAAAGGTAGTTTCTATAATGTTTGTAAAGTTGGCCCTTATCCAGCGCCCTGATGGTAGATCTCTTTTTTCCACAATATATCCTGTAATCTTGAACCCACCATCATATTCTGGCTTTGTCCACTGAATTGTAATTGCATTTTTAGACACATAGATTGGTATAGGGCAACCAGGTGGATCAATTGGATCAAGAGCAAGTATGGGTTCAGATGCTTTGCTTGGTTTCCCAATTCCAGCTACATTTTCAGCCATCACACGGAACTCATACGCAGTGCCAGACTCCAGGCCAGTTGTTTTGAAAAGATTTCCTACCACAAGAGCTTTGCTAATTCTGTGCCAGACAATGCTGTTCCTCTCTTTTCTTTCAACATGATATCCAATAACTTCACTTCCTCCATCATTTACTGGCTCATTCCAACCAACAGTCATTGTGTCCTTTGTGAATTCGACAATTTTGGGAGTGCCTGGTGGTCCAGGAACCTTAAATGGATAAGCTGCAACTACAGCCTCTGATGTAATTGGAGGTCCTACTCCATATCTATTTTTGGCCTTTACACGAAATTGGTATTCCATGCCTGTTGTTAGACGGGTTGCCTTATATGTTGTTCGAATGATTGTTGAAGACAGCTCTGTCCAATTCTGCGTAGTTGTTTCCCTCATTTCAACAACATAACTACTGATTGGTACACCACCATCATTTTCTGGTAAATCCCATGAGAACTCAACTGAATCACGAGATATTTTGTCAAATTTTATTGGTCCTCTTGGTGGCCCAGGGACATCATGCACTTTGATTATTATGTTTTCAGTAACTGAACCAACTATGTTTTTCCCTGTAATTGAATACACTCCAGTGTCTGCTCTAGAACACTCATTTATAGTCAAGATGCTTGAAGTAGCTGTATTTTCAACCAGTGTCCTTTGTGTTAACTTGAGAGGTTGATGGTCTTTCTGCCAGGTTACTGTTGGTTTAGGGCGCCCACTTACTGGTACCTCAACCTTTATGTCATCCCCTGCCTTTGCTATGATGGTTTTCTTGCAGATACCCCTCAAGTCAAATTCTGGTTCTGTGCTTTGGTCTTTTATAACAACATGCTTGCTTTCTCGAGGATGGCTTCTGCCTGATAAATTAACAGCCATGACGTGGAATACATACTCCTCATTTTCATTTAAGTTCTTTACAGTAAAGTCTAAAGACTTTACAGTAGTTACATGAGCCCACTGGTCTGTTCCTTTTTTCTGAGCCTCAACAACATACCCCGTTATTCTGCTTCCACCATCATGCTTTGGTTTGGTCCATGTAAGACTAGCTGAGTTTTTGGTAACATCAGTAATTGTGACAATTTCAGGGGGACTTGGTGCTTGAGATGCTCTGATAGGATCTAGGGTTTCTGCTGCTTCACCAATTCCAAATTCATTTTCTGCAGATACTCTGAAATAATATTCTGACCCCTCTGACAAATTTGGAATTCTTAAAGAACACATGGGACATTTTGTTACTACTGTAGCATATGCTTTACGAGTAGCTTCTCTTTTTTCAATGATATAATTAGTAACTTGTGCACCACCATCAATCAGTGGTGGTTCCCACTGAAGTGTAATGCTTTCCTTGTCAATGGCTTTAGGTTTAAGATTGATAGGAGGCCCGGGAGAGTCCAAAACTTTAACATTCACAAAGGCAGTCTTCTTTCCAGCCGCATTTTCTAATGTCAAGTCATATTTTCCAGCGTCATGTCTATTGCAATCAGGAATGACTAAAAGAGTGTACGACTCTGTAGCGTCAATGTTCGCCCGGGTTTTTAGTGCAGATCCCTCCTTTGTCCAAGTTACAGATGGAGTTGGACGCCCTTTAATTGGAACAAATATGCGAATAGATCCTCCAGCTTTGACAACTAGTGTTCTTCTCAATTCAACATCAAGTTCCAAGTCTGGAATTACTTCACGTTCAATTATTTCAATGAGGTCTACTGTTTGTGCTGGTTCCCCAACTCCTATTGCATTCATGGCACTAATTCTAAAATGATACTTTGCTCCAGTTTCCAAGTTTGGAACAACAAATTCTGTGATAATTAAAGGTGTAGTTGTATCCTTTACCCATGTCTCTTCCCCATCCTTTTTGTGCTCAACAGTATATCCTGTAATGGGCATACCACCATCATTAACAGGTTTGCCCCAATGGAGTTCAGCTGTGGTTTTTGTTGTATCTGTGACTCTTGGGTTGACTGGGGGTCCAGGGGCAGCTAAATAAAAAAAGAAAGAAAAGTAAATTAAGTTTTTTTTTTCAAATAAAACAGGAAGCATTATAAACTGATAGAGAATATTTTAAATATGTTTTATTTGAGACACACAGGTTTTACAAAAGACAAATTGTGAAACATTATATTTATATTGTTTTGGTTATATGTGAATTTCATTAAATTTAGCTAAAAAGCCACAACTCCTCATAAATCAGTCTAGTGCATCCATGGCAAGCAGCTGTTCTCCCCTCTTTGTAGTACTGTGTACTGTCGCTGAATATTTTAATGGTAAGCAGTACCAGAACATACCAGCCTAATATTTTTTTAGACGATATGTTTGTGGTTATTTAAATATTTAATTTAGTATCAATAATATGGAGGGGTGAAAGTTTCTTAAATCTTGCCAGAACTATATAGAAAAAGGTGAAGAAAATAAAAGATGGTGAACTATCCAGTAAATTTCATACATCTGTCTTATTCAATGTTAGAATTGCGGTGCATTTGTTTCTCAGTGGCAGGTCTCTCGTCTGCCATGTGGAAGGCCCGTATTCAATTCTCAGCCGGTGCCCCAACCCAAGCTACTGGATGCAGTGGCAGTCGCAAGACAGGATAAAATGGTAGGGTTGCGTAAGAAGCATCCAGCATAAAATGGTCCACTGAGGCAAACCCTCGGCGGGAGCAGCTGAAACTGATTAGCTGTGTCAAATTAGTAATTAATCTGTTTAAACTTTAGTTTTCTTGCTGAATGTGCATCCATGGCAAGTAGCTGTTCTTCCCTCTTTCCAGTACTGGGTACTGCCACTGTATATTTTAGTGGTAAGCAGTACAGAACATACCAGCCTATTTTTTTTTTTTGTTGTTGTTGAGATAACTGACACAAATATAATTGAAGGATATAGGTACAATATGTATTTGGTTATTTGAAGTCCATTGGGAATGACAAAAAGAGTCATAACTGACCAGGTTCCCATTGCTAACTTTTTACAGATGTTACTTACCTGCCATGACCTTTGTTCTAACAGGTTGTGATGGTTCACTGGGTTCCCCAAAGCCGGCCTTGTTCTCAGCAGTTACTCTGAATTGATACTCTTCTCCTTCTATGAGGCCTTGAACCTCAAAATGAATGTCAGGTACAGTCTTCTTTGATGCTTTTGACCACCTTATGCCCTTTCTTTCTTTTTTCTCAACCATGTAACCTGTGATATCACTGCCTCCATCATCAGCTGGTCTCTTCCATGTAATTGTAGCAGTCTTGGCTCCAATATTTTCCACCTCTGGTCTTGCTGGAGGGCCTGGAGGACCTATAAGTAGCAAAGTTTTAGTTTAGACTGATTTCACAGAGAGGGAATGTACACAATTCATCATTAACTTATAGTGCTCCTTACCATAATTATCCACCATCTTCACAGGCTCTGAATTTGAAAAATCACCAGCTCCACTGTGGTTGACAGCCGATACACGGAATACATATTCATTCCCTTGGATTAGTTTATTTGCAACAAAATGACAGTCAATAACCTTTTCTGCAAGAATTGTCCACAGAAGACGGCTTGTTTCCCTCTTTTCTAAAATGTAATATTTAATTGCTGATCCACCATCTTCATTAGGTGGTGCCCAGGTCAACGTAACCTTTTCTGATGATATGCCACTTGTTTCAATTGGTGCTGGGGCCCCAGGAACATCCAACACTGTTACTTTGACATTTTCTTCTTTAACACCAAATGGATTGCTTGCTGTAATCGTATACTCCCCTGATTCCTTTCTGCTTGCATATTTAATAGACAGAGAAGAGGAAGTGGGAGTGGTTTCAATCTGGCATATATCTGATGGCTTGAAGTACTTTCCTCCTTTTGACCAGACTGAACTTGGTGCAGGTTTGCCTAAAATGCTTGTTGCTCTAATGACTATTGTGTCTCCAGCTTTGACTGTAAGTCCTTCCTTTACCGTGGGCTCAATTATAATGGTTGGTGCCGCTGTGGGATAACAACAGAAAATGATTTTTTTGTTGGTACTTGATACAAATATGTGTTAATCATACATAGAATAAAAACATAGAAAACAGCATTACCATATTCATCCGTGCACACAAGGGTATCTGTTTGTTCAGAGGGTGGACTTATTGCCCCAGCTGCATTCTTGGCTCTGATTCTGAATTCAAACTTGCAACCCTCCTGCAAGTTGGACACAGTATATGCACATTCTACAACATTTACAGGGTTGGCTTTCACCCAGACCTTGGCAGGAAGGTCACGTCTCTCAACAATGTAACCTGTAAGTCTATGTCCACCATCATACTGAGGTTCAGTCCATTGAAGGGTTACGGTACTTCTTGTGATGCTGATTACATCAGGTTTTCCAGGAGGATCTAAAATATATATATATATATATTACAAATATAACAGAATACTATGAAACTGAATAGAGTAGACATTTCAATAGGTAGTAGGCCTTACTCACCAATTGGATCCAAGGCCACCATTGGTTCAGTTGGAAAACTTGGCTTACCAACCCCAGCCAAATTTATAGCCATCACTCTAAACTCATATTCCAGGCCCTCAGTTAAACCTTTTACTTTAAAGTCTTTCATTTTTAAAGGTGCTGGGTTAGCTCTTTTCCATAACATGCTGTTTCTTTCCTTGAATTCCACATGATATCCTGAAAATACATATTTCTCATGTAATTATGGATTAATATAATAATACTGATTTTTTTTTTTTTACTTTTTCTGGATATTTTAATTAGATTAGACTGATTTTAGATTAGATTGATTTTTTTTTGTCACCTGTAATTGGTGAACCGCCTGTTTTTCGTGGATCAGACCAAGCCAAAGTTGCCGATTCATGACGCATACTCAAGATTTGGGGTGGAGGTGGAGCATCAGGGACATCTGATAGTAAAAAATAAATGGCAAATTAAGTTAAATTGTTTCATGCAGTAGTGATTTTGGAAAATAATGCTAAAGTGAACTTACTGAATGGATGCTTAGCAACCATGGGTTCAGATTTGAGACCTTCTCCAACTCCATATTTGTTTTCTGCTGAAACTCTAAAGATATATTGTGTTCCTTCATGGAGACCAGACACTCTATGGCTGTTTGTTTCCACGGCTGAGGAAACAGTTACCCACATATTGGTAATGGAATCCCGTTTCTCTAAAATGTAGTTCGTAATTTCTGACCCTCCGTCATCTTTAGGAACACCCCATTTTAAGGTAGCTCCATCGGCTGTTACTTCCTTAAACTTGATAGGTCCTGTACAAATTCCTGGTTTGCCAACAACTCTCACAAAGATAGAGGAGTCTTTTGACCCTGCACTATTACGAAGAGTGATGGTATATTTTCCAGCATCATTTCTCTGGCAGTCACGAATCAAGAGAGTTGTATTAACAGCAGTAGATTCTACACAAACTCTGCCAGTGTCAGTCAAATTTTCATCTTCACCCTTCTTCCACGTGACTGTTGGGACAGGTTTACCAAGGATGGGAATCTTGAGTCGAACAGTGCTTCCTTCTTTTGCAATATAGCTCAAGTTTGGCAAATCTCGTAAATCACAGCTGGGATAAACTAAACAAAGGAACAGAAAAAGGGAAATTACATATGGTAAATAAGTTAAAGGGCATTTGTTATACAAACGTTTAGGTCACATTATTCTTCAATGTGTGTACACAGACATAATATGAAAAATGACATTGTCCATTTGCTTAAACATGCAGTTCAAATTTCCTGCCTGGTATGAAATTATTTATCATTCCAAGCATGCAGTAAAAAAGGAGGGGCAATTTGCAAAGCATCTGGGCAGCATTTACATAATGAGAGGGGTATAAAAGTATCTCATTTGCATTTAAAGCTATAGACAGTAAAACAGTTCTTCAAGTAGGATTAAAACAGTGAGAGATTTCAGAGATACCAGAATTATCTAAGTAGTACAGTTTTCAGCTGGACCATTAAGATACCCATTTTGGAGACCTTTAAAGCTCATGTTAACTTGTTAAAAAGACTATAATATGGCTCCTTTAATATTCTATTATATAATATTAATACATTATGTAATCTTACCAATTAAATCCTTTGCCACAACAGAGAGCTCCTTCACTGGACCATCGCCTGCATCATTGGTTGCCCTTACTCTGTATTTATATTCTCTTCCGTCAACAAGATCTTTAGCACTATATTGCATGTTCTTGGATCTTAAAAGCTCCTTCCATTTGTCCTCACCATTCAGAACTTCAAGCACATATGCAATTATTCGACTACCACCATCACTAACAGGTTTCTTCCAAGAAAGAGTACATGAATCTCTGGTTACTAGCAAGGGCTTAAAGTCTATGACTGGTCCAGGTTGCTCTGAAAAAAAAAAAAAAAAAGAAAAAAAGTGTAATATAGTAAAAAAAAATTATTTTAGCTATGTTAAAAGACAGTCCTTAAAAGTATTTACTCACCGGAGGCTCTGACAGCATCTGCTGTTTCACCAGGCTCACCAGTACCATACTTATTTAGAGCCTTGACTCTAAAGCTGTAGGATCTACCAGGTTCCAGGCCCTCAATCCTAAAAGATGTTTTGTCACAGCTGGAAACTGTGGACCATGCTTTTCTCTCTGCATCACGTTTTTCTACTATGTAACCTGTAATTTCACTTCCACCATCAATTAGTGGTTCATCCCACATGATGGATGCACTATCCTTTGTTGTCTCTTTCACCATCAGGTTTAGTGGTGGGCCGGGAGTATCTGTTTGGTGCAAACAAAATGTCAGTAAAGTATTTTTCAATGTATTTTCCTTTAGTAGAACAAATTGCTAGCCATTTTACTCATATCCATGAACTTACCAATAACCTTAACAACAACTGTGTACATCTTCATGCCACTGACACTGTCAAGGTTAAGAATGTATTTTCCTGCATCATATCTATTAACTCTTTCAACAAAAACCATTGTGTCAGTGTCTGTGATTTTAATGATGATTCCTTGTCTGTCCTTTATGTTGGTGTTCATCTTAGCCCACGTAACTTTTGGAAAAGGACGGCCTTTTATTTTGGCATGAAGCTTCATTCGGGCACCAGCCTGAAGAACCAATGTATCCTTCAACACTGCATCAAGTTCAGCCTCAGGTGCAACTGAAATTAAGATAATTTTTTAAATTAAATTTTTATGTTATAATATGTGCCAGGTATGTTCTGTGTATGTCGGTTTATGTAATAATAATAATTGCATAAATATCTTTTGTTAAAACAAACAAACAGTAAAGTCTTAAATTCATACCAAATACATCCTTTGCAACATGCTTATCTGGAACTTCACATGGCTGACCAAAGCCAGCTTTGTTCACAGCACTGACACGTAGTTGATATTCTGATTTCTCCAAGAGTCCAGTGACAACATAGTGTGTGTCCTGCAGGTTCTTTGGGACATTGCATCGTATCCAGTCTGTTGCATCTGTTCTTTTGCACTCAACTAGATATCCCAAAATTTCACTTCCACCATCATTTGCAGGTTTAGTCCAGGATAAGCTTATCGTACTGTTACTTGTGTCTGTAACTTTAGGGGAAACTGGTGGTCCAGGAGGATCTGTCAATGACATTATTAGAAGTTAAAATTGAGAAATAAATGCATTTAGATGTGACATGAATAAAAATTGTAACTTACAAATAGGATCAACTGCAGCAGCAGCATTTGACGGCTCACTGGGTTTTCCCATACCAGCTTTGTTAACTGCAATAACTCTAAACTCATACTGAGCCCCTTCTGAGAGACCTACAACTTCATATGATCTTTCAAGTAATGGTTTCCTACTTAGTTTGGTCCAGTTTATTTCTCTGGTGTCACGTTTTTCAACAATATATCCAAGAATGGGAGATTTGCCATCATCAGAAGGTTCTTTCCAGCTTACAGTCATTTTCTCTTTTGTGATATTTGTAATGATTGGTGGATCACATTGTCCAGGAACAGCTGTTGATAGAAAGCATAATAGTGTAATTTTTTTGTAACTGATAATACAGGTAAAACATTTTTTATGTATACATTATCTTTGAGTATATAAATGTAGATATCTTACTGAAAGGATCCTTTGCAACAACAGGATCTGAGAGGATGGCATCCCCAGCCCCATAACGGTTTTCAGCACGTACACGGAACTGGTATTCATGACCCATAATTAGCCTTTCTACACAAAATTGAGTTGTATCACGGGTGATTTTGGCAGAAACCTGAGCCCAATTAGGCCGGCTTGACTCACGCTTATCCACAATATAGTTTGTAATCGGTGAACCACCATCTGCAAGTGGAGCTGTCCAGCTCAGTTTTACACGATCAGAAAGTACCTCTTCTAATTTAATAGAGGCAGGTGGACCAGGTACGTCTGGAAAATGGAAAATAAATATGTCATATGAAATGGCCCTAAAGTTGTATAATATTTTCCTAAATATTATTAAAAAAATATATGGAATTTATACAAATTATTTCACATACATGTTGCATGCCATTTGTAAGATTTCAAGGAGTTATGGTTTATTAATACATTATACAAACCCAAAACTGTAAGCTGTATGTCTGCTGTTTTAGAGCCACTTGCATTCTCAGCAAGAATGCTATACACCCCTGTATGGCATTTTGTAACTGCAGGGAGGTGTAGACAAAATAGGTGTTTCTTTTGTGTCATTTTCATGTCTTTATCCATGATCAATACTTTTCCATCCTTGCTCCATGTAACCTTTGGCATCGGCTTGCCAAAAACTTCAGCTTCAAGGCAGATATCTGATCCAGCTTTCTTTGGCACCATCTTTTTCATCTGTATTGCCAGTTCGATTCTGGGAGGCACTGTGAACAAAAAAAATGTCTAAAGAATGGAACAATATTTAACTGCACTAAAAAGTAAAACTGACCATAAAAAAACCCACCATTCTCTGCAGAAACCAGAATAGGGTCACTGATTTCAGATGGCCTGCTAATGTTAATGGCTGTTTTTGCAATAACCCTAAATTGATACTGGGAACCCTCATCTAATCCAGATACAGTGTACTCTTCCCGAGGTACATTCTGACTGCTTGTGTTGCATCGCACCCATTTGTCTCCAGGAATCTTCAAGGCTTCAACATAGTATCCAATGATCTTGCTCCCGCCATCATTTTTTGGTTTGGCCCAAACCAGTGTAACTTTATTTTTGGCCACATCAAGTGCCTCTGGTTTTCCTGGAGCATCTGTAGTGGCATATATGAATGCATGTTTAGGGTAATGTAACACAAATTACAAATATTAACAAATATTTTACATGGACCTACCCACTGGTGTTCTTGCAGTAAAAAAGTCAGTCTTTGTACTTGGTTTGCCTTGTCCTGCACGGTTAATAGCAGAAACTCTAAAAGTGTATTCTAAACCTTCAATTAGACCTGCACAAGGATATTCAGTTGTTCGTACAACTGAATCATTAGCCTTAACCCATAAGAGACTGTTTCTTTCTTTTCGCTCAATGTAATATCCAGTAATTGGGCTTCCACCATCTGACTCTGGCTTATCCCAAGCCACAAACATGCAGTCCTTGTTTATTTTTGTAATGTGACAGTTTAAGGGTTCACCAGGAACACCTGAAAAAAAAAAACCCAGTAGGTATCAGGTTATACAACATTTGTTTTACTAACAATTATGTAATTACGAACAATGTTGCTGCTTTTAACTTACCAAAGGGGAATTTAGCTACCATTCTTTCAGATGTAATTGGGTCAGAAATTCCAAAACGGTTTTCTGCACGAACACGGAACATATACTCCTTTCCAGGAATAAGTTTTCCAAGTCTGCAGCCAGTCTTGCCACAGCTGGAGAGGGCTGTGACCCAGTCACCTCTGCTTACATCACATTTCTCAACCACATAGTTAGTAATGTTGCTACCACCATCTTCAAGTGGCTTGTTCCAAGACAGTGAGCAGGCATCAGAGTCAATGTCACTTATTTCAAATGGAGGCTCAGGTGGTCCAGGAATATCTGCAAAAAGCATTATTTTGTATGAACATATTTTGTTAGTTTACAAAATAGTTTGATAGAAGTTTAATTGTACCACTCACATTTTTGTCATGTATACACTCATACACGGTATGACATGCAGTAAAATACTTATATAGCTGTCCATGACCTAAAGTGGCTTAGCACTATACATATAAGATAAAAATTATAAAATGTGTTGAGGTTGAAGGGTGTTTACCTAATAAACTGGCAGCTGAGTGATTTATTTATTGAAAAATACTAACCTTTAATGACAATTTTCATAACTTCTTCCACTTTTCCTCCGCTGTTCTCAGCAACAAGACTATATTGACCACTATCTGTTCTTGAGACATCTTTGATTATGATCACACACATGTTCTGGGATTTGTGTACTGCAAGGCGGCTTGAGGGGACCACATTGTCGTCTCCTCGTTTCCACTGACACACAGGTTCTGGTTTCCCAGATACAAGAGCCTCAACTCTCAGTCTTGCTCCTGCTTTTGCAGTGACACACTCTGGCATGATAACCTTGGGTTCCACTAAATAAACAAACAAACAAACAAACAAACAAATAAATAACTTTATAAAGTGTTTCAAATTAATGATATATTTATGGGACAGTTTTTATTTACATAAATGTTGAATAAAGTAACTTACACATTTGTTCTTTAATCTCATATGCTTCTTTGGTTTCCGTGGGAAGACTAACTCCCATGGCATTTCGTGCAGCTACTCTGAAGCGGTATTTCCTTCCCTCTTTCAGCCCAACAACAGAAATACATAAATCTTTCACTGTTGTATATGGTGTCCATTCTTTCTTTTCCTCCTTTACTTCTTCCTTCTTCACCACTGGTGGTGGTGGGGGCAAAGGTTCAGCACCAGGCTCCACTTCACTTTCACGAACCACTGGTTCCTTGGTTATTTTGGGCTCAGGAAGCTCAAGGTAGTCAATTATGTAGCCATCAATCTTAGCTCCACCATCCCTCATTGGTTTTACCCAGCCCACCTTAGCACTGTTTTTAGTAATTTCCAAAACATCAACTTTCTGAGGTGGGTCAGGTTTACCTGGGACCAACAAATAATTAAAAATCAATGCCAGAAGTCTTAACAACTTAAAAAAAAAACTTGAATATACATGATACTTACTGATAGGATCAGAAGCCAGGTATGATCTCTGTGTGGCTTTTGGAACACCTGGACCAAATGCATTCACTGCAGTAACTCTGAAGTAATATTCGGTTCCTGGTACAAGATTACTGACTGTAAAGGTTGTTTTGTCAATGTCATTTTTAACTGTTGCCCAAGTTTTGCGATCTATTTCACGCTTCTCCACAATATAATGAGTTACTTCACTGCCGCCATCATTTTCAGGTGGGGTCCATGAGAGGTCGCAAGATACCATTGTAATATCTGTGACCTCCAGACCAACAACTGGTCCAGGTGTGTCTACCAAAACATTTGAAAACAGTGAAATGTCAATGGAAATAAAACTTATTGTTAAAATTATAGAGACAAAGCATCTGTTCTACTTACCAAGTACTTTGACATTGATAAATACAGCTTTTTCTCCTGCTGGGCTTGTTACAGTTAATGAGTATTTGCCAGAATCATCACGGGTGGTATCAGGTATGACAAGGAATGTCATTGTGTCGATGAGATCGACATGTCCCTTCTTGACAACATTATCAATTCCCATTCTTCTCCATAGCACCTTGGGAGGTGGGCGTCCCCTGACAGTTGCTACTATTCTTATTGGGCAACCAGCTCTAACAGTAAGACCTTTCTTGAGTTCAGCATCCAAAGAAACTTCCGGGGCCTCTGTTTGAGGGAAGACCAAAAATAAACACATAAACATATACAAAGTTGAAGACCATAGTACTGGAGAACTCTTGCTGGAGAAACCTTTTTTTTTCTTTGTATTTTTCCAGATTTTTCAATTTGGTCATTTTCAATTTCCACCCATCACTAGGGAGACTCCCACATTAAGGCTACTATGAAGAATATTATATGACACCAGCCAACTGTGCCCATGATTGGTTGTAGAGCCATGATTGTGAGTTATGTAAGTGCTAAGTGTGTTGTAGAGCTGTGATTGACTGTAACTTGTAACAGGTCACTATGTGCCTCCCATTCCACCCCTCTGAGAAAGCTAGGCCAATCAGCTCTCTCTAGGCTACAGCATCACCCAGGATTCAAACTTGCGATCTCTGGATGATAGGGTTAGCACTTTACCCCTGCCACTTGGGGGAAGTACTAGAGAACTAGATAGTTGTAAGCACTTTTTCTGAGAAACTCACCAAAAATATCTCGTGGAGAAACAGCTCCCTCAAGATTAGTTGGTTGGCTCAAACCTATCTGGTTTTGTGCAGAAACACGGAATTCATACTCAAGATTTTCATCCAGACTTGTGACTGTGAATTCTGTTCCAATCAGCTGGGCAGCAACATTGCACCTTTTCCATCCATCATCTCCCTTCTTGCCTGAACCCCTGACTTTGAGCTCAACTACATATCCAATGAGTGGGGCACCACCATCATGTGTAGGCTTTGTCCAACCAAGAGTGATTGATGTCTTTGAACTATCAGTCACCTTTAAGTTTCCAACAGGACCAGGAGGACCTGCAAAAGAAAAACAGTTACTAAATTAAGAAAAAAATAACAACAAGTAGATAGGTATATATTTAGCTAAATGTCAAGGTAAAATAAGCATACCAAGAGGATCCCGTGCAGTAAATGTTCTAGATGGCTTGCTCGCATCACCAACTCCAATCTCATTTTCAGCCTTCACACGGAATTGGTAATCATGATTCGGCAACAATCCCGTTACAGTCAAACATGTATTACTAATGGGAGCTTTAGTAACCGGTGCCCATCTAATGCCATGTTCTTCTTTCTTTTCAAGAATATAACCAGTAATGGGTTTTCCACCATCATAATCAGGGGAGCACCATACAACTGTCATTTCATCTTTTGCAACTTTGGTCACCTCAGGAGCATCGGGCGCACCAGGTCTACTGAACTGGGTCCTTGCAATAATAGATTCTGTTTGTACAGCAGGTCCAGTTCCCATCTTGTTCTCTGCCCTTACTCTAAATATGTACTCATTTCCTTCAATTAGACGAGTTACATTTGCAGAATTTTTTATAACAGCAGAAGAATGAATTGACCAGACACCTCTTTTTGTCTCACATTTCTCAATGATGTAGTTATAAATTTCACATCCACCATCATCCTCAGGTGCTTCCCAGTCCAACTTGCATCTATCCACTGAAATGCCTGACACCTTGAGATTTCTAATAGGTCCAGGTCTGTCTAGAACATTCACTTTAGCCCCAGCAGTACAGGTTCCAGCAGCATTTGTTGCAGTGACAGTATATGTTCCAGAATCTGTTCGTTTTGAATTGGTGAGCAGAAATTTAGAGAAATTAACACCAGTGTCAACCTGTAGTCGAGGACTTCGATTTATATCTCGAGTGTCACCTTCTTTAGCCCATTTGACATCTGGCTGTGGTTTGCCTTTGATCTCTGCCTCAATTGGAATGGAATCTCCAGCTTTAACTACCAGAACACCTTCCAACTTGACATGTATCTCAGGAACTACAAGTTCTTCCTTTACGAGAACTTCAGCTGTAGTCACCCAATTGCTTTCTCCTCCTTCATTTTTTGTTTGTACTCTAAACTGATATATTTGGTTTTCTATGCACCTGTCTGCCATGAAATATGTCTCTTTAATAGCACCTTTGTGGATTCTTTCCCATTCTACTGCTTCTTTTGGTTTCTTTTCCACATGATAAGCAAGATTGCGGCTACCACCGTCATATTCTGGCTTCTTCCATTTAAGGAAGACAAAGGTTTTTCCAATTTCAGCAATATGGAAATTTTCTGGCTCTCCAGGTTTCTCAACTGGGTCAACAGCAAGAACTGCTGTTTTTGTTTCCGTTGGTGGTCCAGCACCAATTTTGTTTTCTGCACTAACACGGAAGAAATATTCACAGTTCTCGACAAGTGGAGCCTTCACAAGACGTTTAGTGCAATCAGATGAAACAACTGTCCATCCTCTCTGACTAGGTTGCCGGCACTCAATTATGTAATTTGTAATTTCAGTGCCACCATTATCCTCTGGATTTTCCCAAGACACCATGCAGGAGTCCTTGGTCACATATGCAACCTTCAGGTTCTGGCAAGCTCCAGGAATGTCAAGTACATTAACAATGATTGAAGCATGTGCTTGGCCACTGCTATTTTTAGCCTGAATTGCATATTTTCCATAATCTCCTCTTACAGCATCCTGAATGACTAGTTCAACAAGTGGGAAGTTATTAATCATCTCTGTACGCTTGTCTCTGCCTACGGCTCTTGCATCCTTATTCCATGTGATTTCAGGATCAGGTCTGCCTTTAACTCGGGCAACAAGGCTGATGATTTGTCCTGCCCGAACTGTTACAAGATCACGGCAAGTAACATCAACATTAATTTCTGGAGGTACAAGGATGTCTTTAGCAAGTACTGTCTCCGTTAGCTCTCGTGGCTCTCCATCTCCAACTTTGTTAGATGCTCTTATACGGAATCTGTACTCTGTGCCCTCCATAAGTCCTGGGACTCTGAATGCGCAGGTCTTGATAAGGTCCTTACTAATCCTATCCCACTGTGCAGAGCCAGCTTTCTGGCATTCAACAACATAACCTAAAACAGGGCTACCACCATCTCTGTTCGGCTTGGTCCACACTAAATCTGCATATGACTTGCTCCAGTCCTTCAGTTTTACATTACTTGGAGGGCCAGGTGGAGCGATTGGGCGGGTGGCTTTTATTTGGTCTGAAGGATAGGAAGGCTCACTTACACCAGCAACATTTTCAGCAAAAACTCTGAATTCATATATGTTGCCCTCAAAAAGCCCAGAGACTCTGTAGCGAATATCCAAGACTGGTGTTTTATTCACACGAATCCATTTACCAGTCAACTCCCTGCGTTCCACAATGTAGCCAGTAACTGGACTTCCACCATCGGTTTCTGGTGCAGTCCATGACAATGTCACAGCATTTTCTGTGATATCAGAACATGTAGGTGGTCCTGGAGGGCCAGGTGGATTAAACATATGTTTGGCAATTGTTGGAGGACTTTCAAGCTCAGCACCAATGCCAATCTTGTTCTCAGCACGGATACGGACAATATATTCACGACCCTTTGCTAAACGTGGCACCTTAGCTTTGGTGCTAGTACTTCCAGAACTCACAACAGACCATCCCTCCCAAGACTTCTTGACATCCTTCTTTTCAACGATGTAGCTTATCAATGGTGTGCCACCATCATCCTTAGGTGGACGCCACTGGATAAACATGTGATCAGGAGTAACATCAAGGATGTTGACAGGTCCAAGTGGAGGACCAGGAAGATCAAGTACTGTTACATGAAGAGCAACTGACTTGCTTCCTGCTGGATTTGAAACAGTAAGTACATATTCTCCACTGTCTGTCCTTGCACAATCAGCAATTCTTAGAGTTGTTGAAGTTCCTTCAGTATCAATCTTGTATTTCCCTTCTGTTTTGAGCTCATTGCCATCACTCAGCCATTTGGGTGTTGGAATTGGTATTCCTTTCATGATTGCAGGAAGTACAATTGTGCTTCCAGCCTTTACAGTAAGACCCTCAATGAGCTTTACATCAACTTCAATAGATGGTGCCACTGTTAAAAAAAAAAAAAAAAATTATAATGTATACTTGTGTATATATAATACAGCATATACCCTGTTGGGCAGATACCAAAACAATGGAGACTTGTGGTACTTAGTGGCAAACTAGATAAACTAAAATATTTACTATTAGATATATTCATTGTTGTGCATGGCCACACTAAAAAAGCACTGTTCATTGAATGGTGAACTAAATAATGTGAACATGAATGTCCTTATCATGATTAACGTGAGCGACAAAGACTTAGTTCATTCGATTTCTAATATTGCTAATATAGACATACTGTACAATGATAGCAGCTCCCTGATGCACATCAATCATATACAAAATCACGAAAATCTATGTTTTGACAGTGAACAAGTGAGCAGAGAGAGAGAGAGAGAGAGAGGGAGAGAGAGAGAGAGAAGTCAAGCACATACATACTGATTCGCCTCATGCTAAGTGAAAAATAACACTGTTAGTGAGAGGGGCTTTACATTTTACATCTATGTCTCTCTCAATCAGTCTAGTCTTGTGCATCACTATGGCTGAGTTGTAAAAAATATATATCTAAAACACACTTTACCTCAATGTACTCCTGGATATAATAATGAAAAAAAAAAAAAAAAAAAAAATATATATATATATATATATATATATATATGGATAGATAGATAAAATAAAATAATCACATAAAACTTACAAGCCTTCTGCTGGCAAGTTATTGGTATACTGGTGTCTGGTCGACTAATGCCAATTGCATTTTGTGATTTTACACGGAATCTGTAAGTTTTTCCTTCTTCAAGTCCAGTGACATGACATTTGGCATCGCTGACAGTTTTGAATGTGGTCCAATCAGTGGCCCCGTCTTCTTGATGCTCAACAATAAATCCTGTGATTTCACTTCCACCAGTACGATCAGGCCACTCCCATTCAAGCCATACTTCAGTTTTTTCTGCATCTACATGATGTAAATTCTTAGGAGGGCCAGGAGGATCTAAAAAAAGGATAATACATAAGGTTTTGTGTTAATGACATTACTTTTTGTTTAGCTATATATACTGTAGTATAGTAAGCAAATAGTATAATAGTATAATATTTGTATTATACAGTATAGTAAATTCAATTCAATGTGTTCCCATAACAAGGTTTGCTGTCCTGGTTAAACTAAAATAGAACAAAATTGTATTCATTTAATTCTGCTTGAAAGGGAACTGAATCCAAACTTAGAGATAACGCCCCCACTATAATTTCAGCAAAGTAAATCAAGATAATCTTAAACATTTTCTTAATTAATACTTACAGAGAGGATCAACTGCCTTGACAGGCTTGCTGGTTTCGATAAATGCACTTCTTCCGAACTGATTCTCAGCTGCCACACGGAATAAATACTGAACACCTTCCATTAAGTATAAAGCCATGAGGCTAAGCTTCTTGGACGAGGCACAGACCGGTACCCAATTCTCAGCTGCAACATCTTTTTTCTCCACAATATAGTGAGAGATCACAGCACCACCATCATCCTCTGGCTTTTGCCATGTTAGATAAGCTGCCTCACTTGTAACTTCAGAGACTGTAAGCTTTCTTGGTGGTCCAGGTTTATCTATGTTGCATAAAAGGAAAATTAAGAAGAAAACAAACAAGTGTGTGTTTGTGTGTCTGTGTGTGTGTAATATTCATACCAAGAACAAGCACTGTGCATGTTGCCGTCTTTGTGCCTGCTGCATTTTGAACGGTTATAGTATAGTTTCCACAGTCAGCACGTGTGCATTTCTTTATTTGAAGTTTACTTCCTCTTTCTGTGACTTCAATAAGACAATGAGCAGGAACATCAGCACCATTTTTCTTCCAGGACACAGTGGGAATTGGTATGCCCTTAATCACAGCACTTAGTGTGATATCTGTTCCAATCATAGCAAGATGGTCCCGTGACATATTGGCATCCAATAACAACTCTGGCTCCTCTGCAAATAAGAGTACAAAATGTGAATAATCAGGGTTGTTTTGGACTGCTACCTTTTTTTGTATGTTTATGGTAATAGCTTAAAAAAAAAAAAAAAAAAAAACAATTACCAAGTCTGTCGTGTACTTTGACTGGTTCCTTTACATAGGCAGGGTCGGATTTTCCAGCTGCATTTACAGCCATAATCCTAAAACTGAATTCTTGACCCTCTGGTAGGTTCTTCACAATAAAGTTGGTATCAGGACATGACTCTGGTGTGTCATTGGCCTGTATCCATTCAATAGCTCCAGGCTTCTGATACTCAATGAGGTATCCAAAGATTTTGCCTTTGCCATCATGGCGAGGAACACGCCATGAGAGACTGACAGAATCTTTTGTTTTGTCTATGGCCTGGGGTAAAACAGGTGGGCTGGGACGAACTGCAAAAGTAAATGTAATAATTTAAATGTGATAATGAATCTACACAAATAGGAAAACTATATACATTTTTATATAAATTGCAATTAAAAATATCAGTCAACTGAAAACGTACTGAATGGTATGTACTACTACATTTAAAACAGTGTCCTATTTAGATGCAATGAATAGAAATTTCACAAGTAGTTGTAATAGAAATGCTTAATTTTTTGTTTCATTTTAAAGGACACTAATGTTTAGGTGTTTCAGTAACAAGCCATTTAGACAGTCTAGAAAAAGTATATACATTTACCTGAACAAATATCCATGATTAAAATGTTAATACTTTTGTTAAAATTCCTAAACAATAAGCTATTAAGGAACACCTTTATGGACTCTTTCACACATTCCCAAATTGTTCGTGAGAGGGAGTGCCAAATTTTCCAGAATCAAAATTCTTAGCAGTTTCCGGCCACTTGTCTTTGTGATGGTACATACCCTATTTACCTACAAACTGGCTAGGCATTAGCTACAAAAGGTTATTATGTACACTGCCCAGTCAAAAAAAAGGCAAATACTTAAGAGCCTTTGACTGAATAATTATTGCAGTATACATATTACTACTGCAGTAATATGTTTTAGCTGGCAGCAGTTCTTTATATCTAACTAATGCAGTGACTAGCTTTTCACTTCTTACACAACATGTTGGAAGACATATTGTCTAGTCATTGGAAAAGATAAGAGTCAGCAATAAAGGAAAGTGCTGAACCATCAACTTCTCAGAAGACAAGTTGGGGGGAAAAAGTCATCAATGACCATCATCATCATAAACGTTTCAACTTTTCAAGTTACATAATGATAATAAAAAAAGTAAAAAATCATAGCTATGTGTAATGGTGAAATTAAGATCCTTTCTAACTATGATGCAAAAAGAACTATGAGGAATTGGGCCAAACAACTGTGTGGCCATAATAAAATCACGTTAGTAATGCTAGCTTCAGTTTGTTAGGGAGCCTAAAGATCGGACTTTGGAGCAATGGAAAATCATCATGTTGTCTGATGATTCCAAATTTACCCTTTTCCAGAGTGATATGTGCAGTGAAAGAGAGAAAGCATGTGAAGTGATGCACCCATCATGCATAATGCTAGTTGTACAAGTCCCTGGAGGCAGTCTTATGATCAGGGGTTGCTTCATTTGGCCAGGTATAGGCTCAGCAATGATTATGTGGCAATAAACCGAAGACAGCTGAATGTACTGAATGATGATGTTATCACATCCGTGCACTTTTTTTCTTCTTCCACAAAAATTGTAAAATAGTGGTTCCATGAGCATAAGGAACCATTTTCACACATAACTTGACTACTACAGAAGTCTGCCCTACACGGTCTATGAACCACCTAAGGACTGCTACAATTCACTTTTGTATAACTTAAAAACTATTACAATGTTTTCGAGTCATCTATATATTTTTCCTGAACCAAGACACCCTGATCATGCTCTAACAATCTCCCTAGAAGTTCCTAAGATATTGAGTTTGTAGCAGTTTAGGAGAAAAATTGGAGAATGTGGAATAGGGTCCTAAGAAAGATCTTGTTAATTTCAAAATTAGCTAAAGGCCATTAGCCACTGCATTGCTATTTAATTTGCTGTTTATGTCATATGATTTAAAAGTGATGTTTAAATGATTAGAATCACATACCAATAGGATCCTTGGCTACGATTGGCTTAGAAGGAGGGCTAGGGTCTCCAGTACCAATTTCATTCTCTGCTGTGACGCGGAATTCATATTCACAGCCTTCAGTGAGATCTTGCACCCGGAACTGTGTAGCAGGGAAGATGTGCTCTCTAGTTGCCCTGGACCATCTCTTAGCAGAGGGCTCTTTCTTTTCTAAGTAATAGTTAGTAATGGGCTTGCCACCATCACGTGGTCGGTTCCAAAGCACCAGAGCTGAGTCATGATACACCTCTTTAACTGTAGGCTCATCAGGTGCCTCGGGTACTCCTAAAAAATAATTAACATTAAAATTCTCTATAAAAAGCTAAGCAATACAATGTGTACAATATACAGTCATAAGCAAAAATGTTTCATACTGAAAAGATCCTTGGCCTTCATTTCTTCTGACTCCAGTGGGTCACTGATGCCATACATATTCTCAGCACTGATTCTCATGATATATACACGGCCTTCCGCCAGCTTTGGCACTTTGCAGGTGGTTTTTGTGCTGGCAGATGTTACTGTGGTCCACATGTCCCTGTTAACATCTCTCTTTTCAATTATATAGTTGGAAATTTCACATCCACCATTATCAAGTGGAGGCTTCCAAGAAATTATCATATGCTCTCTATGAACCTCCTCAAATATAACCGGACCTTCAGGTGGCGATGGCCGATCTGAAATGTGTATCCACATAAGATATCATTAATGATATAATTTATAGTAAATATAGAAAAAACTATATTGAAAGCAAGAAAGAAAAAAAGAAAGAGAAAAAAAAAAAAACATACCAACAACAATGACATTGCAAATGCCTTTGCGGGACCCAGTACAATTTTCAACTTTAACACAATATCGGCCACTGTGTTCACGCTGAGCCTTGATAATGCCAAGGCACATGGTGGTCAGCGTATTCTTAAATTGAACATGTTGATCTTGCTTCAGCTCCTCATCATTTCTCGACCATGTAATAGAAGGAGGTGGTTTGCCTGAGTAGCGCCCTTGCAGGGCAAAACTTTCTCCAACACGAATAATAACTTTGTCACGGAAGTCTAGTTCAATTGTTGGTGGTTCTGAAATAAATCATAAGTAATTAAACATCTGCACCCAAATAAATATTTCTATAGTAATATTCACATGTACTTGAAACTGAAATTTTCATACCAAGCTCATTTTTGCATGTGATTGCTTTGGTGCAGAAGGACGGCTTGCCCTGACCAATCTCGTTGACTGCACTCACACGGAATTCATAAGAGTCACCCTCCATGAGACCATCGTAGGTAAATCTCTTGTCCATCAGTTTCTCTTTGGTCAATCTCATGAACTTGTCTTTGCCGATCGTGCGTGCCTCCAGTATGTAGGACGTCACATCAGATCCACCATCATTCTTTGGTGGCTTCCATGTTAAACTAATATAGTTTTTAGTGACAGCAACAACCTCAACTTCTTCAGGACGGTCTGGTACACCTAATAAAAATGAAAGGCAGATATTTGTTTACAATGGAACCTTGGATGGCGAGCATAATTCATTTCCAGAAGCGGGCTCATATATCAAAACACTTGTAAATCAATTTTCCCCATAAGAAATAATGGAAACTCAAATGATTTGTTCCACAGCCCAAAAAAACAAATACATAAAAATAATGAATACAAAATTTTAAGTAAAAATAAAACAAATTATTTTAGTCTGGTTCCTCTCAAGGTTCGTCTGGTTCCTCTCAAGGTTTCTTCCTATTACCATCCCAGGGAGTTTTTCCTTGCCACCGTCGCCCTCGGCTTGCTCATCAGGGACAATCTTATAATTTTGATTCATACACATTGCATACAGACTTACTTCTTTTTATTGTGTAAAGCTGCTTTGCGACAATGTCAATTGTTAAAAGTGCTATATAAATAAAATTGACTTGACTTGACAAATTAACCTGCACTTTACCTTTGAAAAAAGTAAAAATAAATCCCAATAGATAAGTGTTTCTGTTAGTGTTTATGCACGCAGTCACTGTGTGTACAGTATGTGTGTGTGTGTGTGTGTGTGTGTGTTTGTGTGTGTGTGTGTGAAGCTAAAGTACGAGGAGAGGAAGAATGAGACCCTTCCCTTTCCTTCTTCTAGTCTTAAACAGTAACTCTTCCTCTTCTCTTATTTGAGTTTTATTTGAGGAATCACTGCTGTAAAATAAAAATAAAACAAATAAAACAATGACACGCGCGCACACACAAAGCACAGGCTGAGTGAGAGGGCAAGAAAATGGATCTTTAACCTCTCTTATAACACTTGCTTTTGCTTTACATGTGCACACACACACACGTGTTATAATACACAATACACGCGCACTGTACACATATGCATACAAACACAAAATAAAAGATGTTTTACGCGCACACACATCGACACACAAGGTGTTATACTAAACAGTACACGCGTGCAAGGATGTTGATTATACCATTGAGAGACGTGCAGTAAGACTGAGCAGGGGCGACGATTACCCACAATTCCGCAGCACGCACAAGAGAAAAATCATTGGCTCAGTTGTGATCATGTGACGCTCGGCATCAAAACAAGAAGCGTAGGCGTGCTACATGATACTCTGTATCCGGAAACTAAGACTTTCTTGTTTTTCAAGTCAAATTTTACTTAACATTTTTTCTCGTCTTTTGGAACACTCGCAAACTGGGTTATTTGCAATCCGAGGTTCCACTGTACTGTATATGTATATTTTTAAACAACAGTTGAAGTTTCTTCCAAAATTTCTTTAAATTTTCAGATAGATTTATGTCTAATGTATAATATGCCATTATAATATAATAAAGTACAACAACTTACTTAGACGTTCCTTGATGAAGAGTTCACATGCAGTTTCACGGAATGGACCAACTCCAACTGCATTTTCAGGTGCAATTCGGAACATGTAACCTTTTCCTAAAGTAAGATTATTAACGATGGCATTTTGCCTAGCTGCACTGTAAGAGCATGCTGTCCAAGCTTTGCGTTCAGCTTCACGTTTTTCAATTATGTAGTTAGATATAGGAGAACCACCATCATCCTCTGGGAAGAACCATGTCAATTTGCATGAGTCAGTAGTAAGATTATCAGGTATAAAGGGTATACCAACTGGACCAGGAACATCTGGGGAAGATAATAAAGAAAGAAATGTAACAATGTGTGATAAATTACTTACAGATGTGTGAATATTCCTGCTTCTACACATAGACATCTGAACTCTCCTGCTTACCAAGAACATCAACAATAACAGTCCTCTTCACCTCTCCACCAGCATTCTTTGCTGTTAAGCTATAAACACCTTGTTGCTTCCTCATGCAATTCTTAATTACTAATGAAGTGCTGATCGATGTGGTCTCAACAACAGCTTCTGGTGGGACAACTCCATTATCTCGGTTCCATGTGATCTCAGGTGTAGGATGGCCTGATACATATGCTATAATGCGAATCACACCACCTACATGAACAATAATTCTCTCTTTCATTGAGACATCCATTTCAATTCCAGGAGCAACTGTAATATAAAAAACAAAGATTTTACAAATTTTAACAAATATTTAATTATATTCAAAGTTTCACAATGAATAGATGCAATAGCAATAATAAATTAAGATAATTTTCGCTACTTTCATCAAGTGGACGTACTTATTTTTTCTTTCATTTCAAGAATTTCAGCAACTTCTCCTGGTTCACTTAGCCCAGCAGCATTCAATGCCAAAACTCTAAACTTGTAAAATCCATTTTCTTTCAGCCCAGTGATTACAAATTTGGTTCCTCTGACTTCTTTTTCTCTGGCCTAGAATGTTACAAATTAATTATAATTAATAATATTAATGAAAATAATTAAAATACATTAAAATACAGTTTATTTGAACAGTATCTTATCACATGTAGTTAAGGAAGTACTTGATTTTATTGCCTACCTTAACCCATGCTTCTGTGCCTTCCTCTTTGTACTCAACATAGTAGCCAATGATCTTTGAGCCTCCATCTTTCAGAGGAGGAATCCATTCCAAGTCAGCTGTTGTCTTTGTCCAGTCAGTAACTTTGGGGGTTGGTGGTGAAGGAGGAGCTATGGAAAAGCAGAAATATATATTTTTAAAAATCCCTAAGAAAATCAAACAAATAAAATAATTACTATTGTAATGGCCTTGTAGAGAATGAAAGCTCAGCCTTTATGGTGCTGAATTACTTCAGTCAGAAGATTGAGAGTTCATATTCTTGTACCACCAAGCTATCACTGTTTTCTCTTTGACAAAGCTCTTAACTCTCACCTGATCTATTGTAATGTAGCATAAACGAATTTGCTCAATGGATACATATACACGAAAATGTAGATGCTTACCAATTGGCTCTCTGGCAATTGTCAGGTCAGATGGTAAACTTGGGAGTCCACATCCAGCAGCATTGATTGCAGTAACACGGAACAGGTACTGACAACCTTCAATAAGTCCTGTTACTTTATGAGAAACACCAAAAGGCATGGGCCTGACTGGATCACGGGTGACTCTGTTCCAGCGTTTAGATGAGGTCTCTTTGCGCTCAAGCCAGTAGCCAGTAATTGGACTACCACCATCTGTGTCTGGCTCTTCCCAGTTTACAGTCATTGAATCTATTGTAATGCTGGATAGTGTTGGTTTCTCACACTGGCCAGGAACAGCTATAAAAGATGTAATAAATTAAGTCATAATAGAGCAAAACTGAGCTAATGTCTTTTTGATGACTTTTTGTTTGAGCATAAGGACTTACTGAAAATATCTCTAGCAATCTCTGGTTCACTGTCAAGGGGTTCACCAACTCCATATTTATTCTGGGCCCTGATGCGGAACACATACTCATGGCCGGGCATTAGACTCTCAACTGTGAATATACGCTCTTTAGGTGCACCCGGGACAGGAATCCATGTTTTTCTATTAGCAACACGTCTTTCTATAGTGTAGTTAGTGATTTTGGAGCCACCATCATCTATGGGTGGTAGCCATGAAAGTGTAATATTTTCAGCATGAATCTCTTCAAACTTGATTGGTGCAGAAGGAGGTCCAGGAAGTCCTGACAATAAAAATTTGGTGATTAATTACATAGATGTCTAAGTATGCATGCACATTCCAAGACTTGTGTTTTCATACCATCAGTAAATGATTGTATGTGCGAAAGACGTACCTAAAACATTAAGTCTCATCTCTTTTGAGACCTTGCCTAAGCTGTTGCTGGCTGTGAGTGTGTAGAGACCAGTATCTGAGCGTTTGCCCTGCTGGATCAGCAGAGTGCAGCTATCATCAGTGACAAGCTTATTGATATGTTCATCATATTCAACATCAACCTTGGCATCACCCTTGTGGGGTGGGGCCTTCTGCCAGGTAAGGGTGGGGAATGGGCATCCCTTGATCTTAGCAACAATGTTAATATCTGTACCCTGCTCAACTTCCAAAAATTCTTCAAGCTCAATGGAAGGTGCCCCTACACAAAAGAAAACATTTGTTAAATGTTAAATAACAAAATTTTGGGTTATAATTCATGCGCAGTAATACCAAGTAATTCTGAGTAATAATTATAAATGATAAACAAGCTACAATACGATTACAAGATTAATTTGCATAATGTAGATGCAAAAGTGTGTTTTACGTACTCGTCTGGTCCTTAACAATAATGGGTCCAGCGGTAGAAGATGGTTTACTTGCACCAGCATCATTTACAGCCTTGACACGGAATTCATACTCAGCACCATCATGGAGATCCTCCACTTTAAAGGTTGTGGCCTCAATATCACGTCTATTGCACTGTCTCCAGGACTCTTTCTGCTCTCCGCTAGAATCCCACCAAAGTCGTTCAACAATGTAGTGAGTTACAGGAGATCCACCATCATTTTTCGGTGGCTTCCATGTTAAAGTCACTGTCCCTTTGGATACGTCAACAATTTTGACTCTTGTGGGTGCATCGGGAGGATCTGCAAATATACAGACTTTTGAATGAGCAGTCCTTACAAAAGTTATGACAAATTGGCATTTAAAGAGGAGGTCACTGAAATTTAATACTTACGGATGGGATCCTTTGCTTTTGTCCTTTGGAAGGTTTGCAGTGGAGGTCCTATACCAAAGCGATTCTCAGCCCGTATACGGAACAAATAGTCTTGTCCCTCAACAAGGTCTGGGACTACCAAGGACTGGCTAGCACATGCTGGATTGACCTTTGTCCAGGCTTTTCCTTCAACTGTCTTTTTCTCTATGTAGTAGCTCTGGATTCTCTCACCACCATCATTATCTGGAGGCTTCCATGAAAGTCTGCATGTACTCCTTGTAATGTCAGTGATTTTGAGATCTTTTGGAGGCCCAGGCAAGTCTAAAAAAGAGGATTTTGTTTAAATATAGTTTTTGCTTGCATGCTCATAGATTTGTTTACCAACTGATATTTGTCTTACCAAGTACTGTTACACGGACTTTAACCACTTTAGTACCAGCTTTATTGGAGGCGGTAATAATATACTGTCCAGAGTGTTTGAGCTTACACTCAGGGATAGTTACTTCTGTTGTGGTGTCAGTTGATGAGATCTATTGAATAATTTTAATACAATAGTGTTAATTTCATATTGAGGTATTAGGGGTTTTGATCTAGAAGTATAAGCAATATTTTACCTTAGATTCCACTGGGAGGGTGTGCTGCTCATTCTTCGTCTCTGTTTGGGCAGCTCCGTCATATTCCCATTTGACCTCTGGAATTGGTTTTCCAGATATGGTGGCAGGGATTTTAATTGTTGTTCCAGCATGACAAGAAAGCAGGTCAGGAGCTGCGACTTCCAACGTAATAACCGGTTCCTCTGCAAATTTTTAATATAATAAATATTGTATTAACAAACAGCTTTATTTTAAAGACTAATTAGGCAAATATATTGAAACTAGAAAAGTTTAACACTTTTTTTTTTAATTAAAAGTACAGGAAAACCTTACCCGTGATATCTTGTACGATGATATCACCAGTCCTGGCACTTGGATCTGACTCACCAGCATCATTAACAGCAACAATCCTGAATCTACATTTATTGTTTTCTTTGAGCCCCGACACAGTGTAAGATGGAGTGAGAATGAGCTTATCAGGTTGATTCACTCTTTTCCACTCATCTGTGCCTTCATCCTGAACCTCAACAATATAACCTTTGATTGGACTTCCACCATCCTTATCTGGTGGAGCCCAGGCTAGCGATACACTGCTTGTTGTCTTGTCTTTCACATACGGTGCAGAAGGCTGGCTTGGTGGATCTAAAATAAAGGTATAATTTATTATTTAAAAGAAAAACAGCCAAACACGCATGATTTTATTTTTAAAAAATACTGCAGCGGAATCCACTTACTTCTTGGATCCAAGGCAAACACACATTCTGTTGCTTCACTTGGTGGCCCAATGCCAGCAGCATTTTGTGCCATCACACGGAACTGGTATTCGATACCTTCAATGAGATGCAGCACATTGTACTCTAAGTTTTTAACAGCTGGCTTTGTTACAGGAGCTCTATTAACCCGACTCCAGTACACAGCTCCCCTCTCTCTCTTTTCAAGCCAGTAGCCCTGAATGGTTGATCCACCATTATCCTTTGGAGGATCCCAAGCTACCAGCATAGATGTACTATTATGTTTAAGGATTCTTGGTCTCTGGGGTGCACCAGGAAGACCAAATGGATCCTTGAGGACTACTTTCTCTGATTCACATCCATCACTAACTCCAAATTTGTTTTCTGCTTTTATCTGGAACTGGTAAGTGCCATAGGTTTCAAGCTTGTATACCTTTAAAAAAGTGTTACAAAGGTCAGAATTAATACCACTGTTTTTAATATCACAGATTTTGTTCTCTTCATAAAGCTATTGTTTAAAACACAACATGTTAAAAATACACTAACCGCATAGCGTCTGTCCATGATACAGCATGTCAGTTGCTCCCAGTCTGATTTCTTTTTGCTGGCATCCCTCTTTTCAATAATATAATTGGTGAGGTCACTTCCTCCGTTGTCTTCCGGAGCATCCCATGTGAGGTAGCAAGACTCACTCTTGATATCAGAGATCACAATGTTTCGTGGTGGTGTGGGACGATCTAGGGGAAAAAGAAACAACTAAGAACTGAAAAAGGGAAACTTCCTTGAGATTATTATTTTAAAAAAAGTTTTTTATGAGCTTCATGTACATAAGAGCTTGTTATTTAGTGCAAATTTATGTGAAATAAGGTGTGTTATCTGGTGTTGTAGACCATATTATAAAAAATAGAGGCATACCTAAAAGATCAACTCTGACAATTTGTTGGCCTGTCCCACGAATATTTGTGGCAGCTACTTTGTACACGCCTGTGTCTTGTCTCACAGTTAATGGAATGGCAATTTTGGTTTTGATAGTTTGTCTGTCAATCTCCTCAGATTCAAGTGTCATGGTCTCAGTTGATTTGTCAAGAACAACTCCATTCTTTGTCCACTCAAAGGTAGGCAATGGCAAACCAGTAATTTCAACAGGAATTTCAATAGCTGGTCCTTTCTTGATAGTTATGGTATTGGCCTTGAAATACGTCAACAAACGTACAACTGGGGCGACTAAAAAAGTTAAAAAAAAAAAAAAAAAAAAACACACACACACACACAAACATAATTAACTGTATGGATTACAAAATAAATTGTATGACAGTAAAAATAATAAAATGAATACATACACTCATCATCTTGAATATTGACATTAATTGGTCTGGATGGTTCACTCTCGCCAACCTCATTGACCGCCTTCACTCTGAAGTCATACATCATGTTCTGATTCAGATTCTCAAGTGTAATTGTGAGATCTTTGCAGATCTGATGATTAGCAACATCAAATGCATCACCGTCCTGTCGCATCTTTTCTATGTAATACCCCCTGATTGGAGAACCACCATCACTGCGAGGAGCCTGCCAAGTAAGGGTAATAGTGTTCTTGGTCCTTGCAGTGTGGCGTAGCTTCTCCGGGGCAGATGGGACACCTAGAATTTCCAGATATTTAAGATATCAGATACAAGTGCTCATTGTTGCTGTAAACATGTTTAACTTAAACAAGATAAAAAGATTAGAGATCAGTCGATCCTGCCGTTACCTTTAGGATCGACAGTTAGGACAGGTCCCAGTTCAACAGGGACACCAAGGCCAAACTTGTTTCTTGCAACCACTCTGAACATATATTCTTCACCATCAAGAAGGCCAACAATGTCACATTTGCATGAAGCAGTTTCCAGTGGCTGTCTGAATATGTGCATCTTGGCATCTTTTCTCTCAACAATATATCCCATGATCTCACTTCCACCATTATCAATAGGATCAGCCCAAGTAAGTGAGATCATCTTTTTGCTCACATGTGCCGTTTTTAGATCAACTACTGGTCCAGGAACATCTTTTAAACAACAAAAAAAGTTACTTGAAATCTATTATGACAATTCAAAATTAGAAGCATATGTCGAATTTAAAGACGCTGACTTACCCATAACTTCAACCTTGATAAAGGCAGATTTTGTTCCGCTGGTGTTGGTTCCTGTGATCTCATATTTGCCATGATCAGTTCTCAGAGCATTCTTGATGGTTACAGTGCTGGATTTTTCAGCAGTTTCAATGATAACACGATCTTTGTCAGGTTCAGCATCATCTTTCGTCCATTTCACCTCTGGTACGGGTCTGCCCACAACATAGGCTGGTATACGGAGAGTCTCTCCAGCTTTTATAACTACTCCATTTCTTACAGAGATATCAAACTCAATTCCTGGGGCCACTGTTAAGGAATAAACATCATATTAGACATATTATTTCTATTCATCAATAATGATTTTTTTTTCTAATATTCATACCTTCAGGCTCTTTCACTTGAACTGGTTCAGTCATTCCTGGAACTCCATGACCACCATCATTTACAGCATAAACACGAATGTTATAATCTGCTCCCTCAGTCAGTCCAGTCAAGGTGTACTTGCATTCCTTGCATCTGAACTCAGTGCTGCGAACCCATTCTTTCTCCCCAACAAGGCAACGCTCAACATGATATCCAAGAATATCTCCACCACCATTGTATAATGGTGGTATCCAGGCAATTTCAACTGTTGTATTTGTTGTATCAACAATTCTTGGCACAGGAGGACCCGGTGGCACTGCAAAAATATGTAATGTTATCAATAACAAAAATATTTTGGGTATTTACAATTTAGTTAAAATTGTGTAACAATTATTCTCTTTTTAGTTTTTGTTCAGCAAACATATTTCTTGTAAGATTAAATTAAACATACTTATTGGATCTCTGGCAACCACAGGATCAGTTGGGACACTGAATTCTCCTGGGCCAGCAAGATTCTCAGCACAAACTCTGAAGACATAAACCAGGCCTTCCATAAGACCCTCAACCTTGAGTGCTAGGGAACTGAGAAGATTGCGGTTCACTCTTGTCCAGTACTTGCTGTTGACCTCACGTCTTTCAATCCAGTAGCCCAAGATGGGGCTACCATTGTCCTTAGGTTCATGCCAGGACAAAGAAACACTGGTAGAAGTGACTTCGCCAATTCTTGGCATGTTAGGAGCATCAGGAGGCTCTGGGAACACAAGTTATTTCAAAAATAAATATCCAAATCAAACTGGCATTTTTAAGTGATTTTTATATGCAGTGGTACTGTTTGTTTTAATTTGAATCAATGATGATTGTGCTCATGTTTTACCAAACTGATTCTTTGCAACAACTGGCTCAGAATAGCATGGTGGTCCACGGCCAAACTTATTTTCAGCTGTAACTCTGAAAATATACTCTTTTCCTTCAATGAGTTTGGGCACAGGATAGTTGTATCCTTTATGGGTTGATGTAACAGTAACCCAGCCGATTTCATCAGTTGTGAAGTCTTTTTTCTCCAGGATATAATTGATGATTTCACTGCCACCATCATCAAGTGGTGCACCCCATGTACAAATGACAGAGTCTTTCCTGATCTCATCAAATCCAAAGTTTACTGGTGGTCCAGGCTTGTCTGTTATTTATATAAAACACATTTTAGAAAAATCAAAATGATGACAGATTAACAATTCTGTAAAATGAACACTATCAAACACAGGAACCTACCAAGAACATTGACAACACAAGATGCAGTTGCAAAACCGTGGGTATTCTCAACTCTGATGGTGAAATTTCCATGATCATCTCTGATGGCATCACGCACCATCATGGCAGTCTCTCCTCTCTTGCTCTGGTCAAATGATAGACGATCTACAATCGGAGGATGGAATACCTCCTCTGGTTCTGGATAAATAGCCTTTGTTTTCTTTTTCCTTCTCACAACGAATTCTGGCTTCTTCTTTTCAGTCTTCTTGACATTCTCATCATTCCTGAACCATGACACAGTAGGATATGGTGATCCAGAAATGTGCGCATCCAGTCTAATCTCCTCACCCTTTTTGATGGTCAGGCCAGATGCAATACGTGCATGTAGTGATACCTTTGGTGGATCTAAATGAAATAATATTCAACAAAAATGTTGTTTATATACTGTTAGTATTGTAATTATTATTTTAAAAGGTGTGTCACTATACATACCAACAGGATCTGCAGCCTTAATTGGGGGAGTGCTGCGCGAAGGGTCACTTTCTCCAGCCACATTCTCTGCACGAACACGGAACTGATATTCCTTGTCTTCTGTCAAGCCAGTGATGGTATAGGAGAAGCCAGGCACCAAGTCTGGAACACATCTCTCAAATCTATCACCATCCTTTTCAATTTTCTCCAGAATATAGCCAGTAATTGGACAGCCACCATCATAGGGTGGGGGTTTCCAAGTAACTGTAACGGACTGAGAGGTAGGGTTGTGTGCCTCAACCTCAACTGGTGGGTCAGGCCGCTCTGAAATATTTCAAAAAGCAAAATACAAAGAACAGTGCATTAACTAAACAATTAAAAATTGTTTATATTGGTGTTTCTTAAAAGGTGATTATACTTACGCTTCTGCTCCTCTGTGATGACAGGGTTGCGAAGCTCAAGATATTCACCACTACCAATTCTGTTAACAGCCTTAACTCTGAAGTAATATTCACCATTTACCATAAGGTCTTTCACCACAAAGGTTAGTATATTGACTCCAGACATTACAGGCATGAATGTCTTCTTCTGAGCCTCTCTGCGCTCCAGGACATAGTGCAAAATTGGGCTACCACCATCATTCTCTGGGGGTTCCCATGTTATTTTACAGGAGTTCTTGGTGACTTCACTTGGAGAGATGCTCTTGCATTGTCCAGGCAGACCTATTGATAGAAGCCATTCAATTAATTGATGTTATTTTCGTAATTCATTTAAAACAAAAACAAAAACAACAACAAAAAAAAACACAGCTTTCTTACCAACTACTTTAACGTTAATTGTTCCAGTAACTGAACCCAGAGTGTTTTCTAGAGTAACGGTGTATACACCAGCATCTTCATGCTTGCATTTCAGAAGCTCAAGATGAATACTGTTGAGTTCACATCTCATAGTCAACCTGTCATCTGCCTTCAGTTCTGCCTCATCTTTTTTCCATACCATTGATGGCTTGGGAATTGCTCTATATGGGATCTTTAGATGCATCTTCTCACCCTCAACAATAACAACATCTTGAGTGTCTAACTCAATTTTTGGTGCACCTGTGAAAAAAAGGTATTAATATAAATGTTATACAGAATTTTAGAGGATAACTATTAAAATCAGTGTAGCATTGAAAAATACACAATGCTTACTGTCTGGATCTTTAGCAAAGACTTTGTCTGAGATATCAGAGGGATCACTGACACCAATAGCATTGATAGCACGCACTCTGAGAACATATTGTTTCTCAGGAATTATGCCGTCTTCCGCCTTGAATCTGAGCTCTTTTATGGGACGAGCATTGATCCTCATCCACTTATCTGTGTCAGCCTCAGCAAGCTCAACATGATATCCGGTCACAGGGCTTCCTCCATTCTTCTCTGGTGCCCTCCATGTAATGTTGATGTGCTCTCTGCTGGCATCAATGATCTTAACCTCAATCGGGGGAGATGGTGGGCCTAAAAGCAAGCCATGGAATAATGTATTATTCATGTACTTGTTGCAAAAAATCCTATTTGTGCCATATTATGCGTGAAAAAAGTGTGAACATACATATAGGATCCTCAGTTGTAATAATGTCTGTAGGTTCACTTGGGTCACCAACTCCAGCTTCGTTTTCAGCACGGACCTGGAATTGCACCTCTGTACCCTCATCAACATCAGTCACCTTGTACTTGATTTCAGGCCCTGCTGTCTTTCCACACTTTATCCAGCGAGTGCCCACTTTCTCCTTCTTCTCAATAACATATCTATAAATGTAGGTATGGCCATGTTATTAGAAAATAATAGCGCATATTACATATATTCTTTATTCTGATGTTTGATGTGAACATTAGCTAAAACTTTTGACACCTGTATTGCATATTGCATGTACATGTGTTCTTCATGACATGGGCAATGAATGTATGATGTATATGTATAATAGATAATGCCAATATACTTTGTGATTGGTCGTCCACCATCACTTTTGGGAGGCTCCCATTTCAGGTCAACATGCCTCTTGGATACCGAAACCACAGTCAAAGCATAAGGAGGTCCAGGAGTTGCTAAAGAGACAAACAATATGGCCTTTAATAAACTTTGCTCAGTTTAAGTTAAAACTGTATAGAATTAATTATGCTGCAGAAATAAGAATTTGCACTTACTAAAAGTATCTTTTGCTAGAACTGAGTCCTCAAGCTCATGGAATTCACTCACACCTGCAGCATTCTCAGCTGCCACACGGAACACATAAAGTGTTCCCTCATTAAGTGGAGTGACAGTGTATTTTGTGTCTTTAACCGTAGTGTCTACAGTTTGCCAGGTCCAGCGCCTTACATCTCTTTTCTCAACAACATAATTGGTAACAGGAGAACCGCCATCATTTTCAGGTTCAGTCCATTTCAGTTCACAGTCAATCTTTGAAATGTTAACCACCTCAAGCCAGCGTGGTGGGGATGGAGGATCTGTTTAAGTGCAAAAGTTTAACACGGTTTAAAAGTAAAAAAAAAAATTGTATTAGCTTCTGTCTCTGCAATTCGATAGCATACAGAAGGAATTGTACTTACAGAGTCTTTCTTTGCACACTACTGGGTCACTTGGATCACTTGGCTCACTTTCTCCAGCAGAATTTACAGCTTTGACACGGAAGGAATATTCCTGCTTTTCCATTAGTCCCTTCAGCAAGTGCTCTGTCATGGGCACATCTTCAGCTACACGGACCCATTCTTCAGTTCCACTCTTGAGGAGCTCAATGATATAAGACTGAATTTTAGCCCCACCGTCATGCTCTGGTCTAGTCCATTGCAAGAATGCAGAGGTCTTTGCGATGTCTTTGATATATGGTTTGCCAGGGGCCCATGGAGGATCTATTAAAAGAATTACAATGTCCTTTTTCAGGATTTTGCTTCGTATCACAGCAAATAACTTGACCATATGTGTTATTGCAACATACCAATTGGATCCTTGATCAAGATGGGATCCGTTTCAGCACTTGGTTTTCCAACGCCTGCAAGATTCTCAGCCAGAACTCGGAATTTGTGCTTTTTCTTTGTGGCCAGCCCTTTCACTCTGCATTAAACATGCATATTGTTCTTGCATTACCATAAAAAATCAAGTTTTAGTTGTCCATATTTAGCTTGCGAATAAGTACGTACCTTAGTGTATTATCTTTGATTGGCAACTTGTTGCATTTGATCCACTTGTCACTTTCTGGATCAAACCTCTCAACCCAGTAGCCAGTGACTGGACTTCCACCATCTTCATCAGGCTCATACCAGGTCAAGGTTACAGCATCCTTTGAGATATCTGAGGGCTGCACCCTACTTGGTGAACCAGGAGTCTCTAAATAATAAAGTTAATAAAAAGCATAGTAGCATCTACACCTATTTAAAAATACTAAACAATTAAACAGTATTTGGGTAAATACCTACCAAATGAGTACTTGGCAACAATTGGAGCATGTTCAATGGGAGTACCAATGCCATACTGGTTCTCAGCAGATACCCTGAAAACATACTCTTTCATAGACACAAGTTTGCTGGCCTTAAAAGTAGTCTGCTTGACAGTGGCAGAAAGTTTCTGCCACTCCTCTTTATCCAAAGGTCTCATTTCGACAATGTAATTGGTTACAGGAGAGCCACCATCATCTCTGGGCGCATTCCAAGCCAGACAACAGGACTCATTGGTGATGTCAGTAATATCAAAAGCAGCTGGGATACCAGGCTTATCTGTTAAAAAACACAGCAAATCGACCTTAGAAATTAGAAATTGCTTTAATTTATAGTTTGAAATATTATCAACTTTTAATATCAAACTAAAATATCCCTCAACATCAGCGCCACATACTGTAGGTTACTGTACTGTACAGTTAAATCAGAATAAAATGGAAATATTAATTATGTGTCTCTGTATATCTTTAAAATAGAGGTTAGAAATCTGTGTGACCTAGATCAACAATATTTATAAGCTCTTATTTTATCATTTAAGGAAAGGCAAAAGGTTGTCCATTTGTCCAAAGGCAATGGATGGATGGAAAGAAACTAAAGAAAGAGACTTCCAGTGTATATCTGTCAGCATCTTTAATATTCCAATTAGCTTTAGCCTTAGCATTATGAAAGGTCTTAACCCAATGTTGCATCATAGTTACTTAGTTACTTAAGTAACCAAAAATATATATTATGCCACAATTCATAGTAAGGAAAAGGGTCATGGACCGAAGGGTTTATTATATTCTTATTTAGTTCATCATATAGTACTGTACCAAGAATGTTGACATCAACTGTTTCAGTTGCACGACCACAGGTGTTGACTGCCTCAATGATGTAAGTAGCTGTGTCGGCCCTTGTTGTTTTAGCAATAGAGAGTGCAGAGTGGCCAGGCTTTGTGTCAATGGTGATTCTATCATCTGGTCTAAGGATAAGGTCGGCTTTGGTCCATTTCACCCTGGGGTCTGGTTTTCCAAGCACATCTGCTGGAAGGTCAATCTTTGTGCCAGCCTTGGCAGTCAAGCCAGCCAGGAGTTTGGCATCCAGATGAATAACTGGAGGCTCTGTGGTAATAAGGTTGAACATTTTTGTTGTAAGCATAAAATAGTATGTTAAGGCAATGACTTAGTAACAATTGTATAAAAATTACCTTTAGGATCAACAGCAAGAATCTCATCTGTTGCCTTGCATGGCCTGCTAGCTCCAAGTCTATTCACTGCCCTCACACGATAGGCATACCACTGGCCTTCAAGAAGGCCTGTCACCTGAAATCTACATGAAAATAAGATGTATAGATTCAAACTTGCATCTATATTAAAATAAACAATGTACTTAAATTAGAAATATCTGACACTTACTTCAGTTCAGGTATTGGATCACCACAGGCCTCCCATTTGTCAGTGCCACGCTGGCATTTATCAACAATATATCCCTTGATAGGAGCACCACCATCATATGAAGGGGGCTCCCAGTACAGAAAGATGGTCTTCGCAGATTTATCCCTCCATTTCAGATTGTCTGGTGGTTCTGGCACAGCTATAGTTGAAAACAAACCCATCTCTCTTATCTACTACATGCATTTGTGTTAATAAATAAGGAATATTCTGTGAAAATGAATAAAATTCACTTATGGTTATTCCCTGTGATAGTGTTATAACTTACTGGCTGGAGATGAAACATTTACTGGCTCATCAATATATGCTGGTTCTCCAGGTCCACATTTGTTGCAAGCTGTTACACTGAACAAGTACTCCTTGCCCTCAATCACATCTGTCACAGTGTGCTCAAGGTCCTGCACACCAGATATCACCTGAAAGAGATACCATTTTTGTGACTTATTTGACTTAAACTGTATATACTGAGGTAACCAGTGACTAATACCGCCATTACACTGAGTTGGATTTGCTCCCGAATCTAGACCAATGCGAATTCCTTCTGAACTCTCGAGAGCTTGGTAGAGGACACTAATGGCTGCTTACAGCCACTTTTGAGCTTGATATGAATTCTGACGTGTTCGTCAGTACCATTGATGTCGGGAAGAAAGTTGGAGCATGTTTTTGTTAATTGCCTTTGTTCTCGTTAATGTCTTGTTAATTGGAGCATACCCAAATAGTCATGTTAATGCCTTGGTATCGATTTATAAGAGCCGTTATCAAGTCATTATTGATTTTTAAGCGCATTTATGCAGTCATTATCGTTTTTTTTTTTTTTTTTTTTTATATCACCTCCTTATCTGTTTGGCACCATTCGGTCCAATGCACAATAAAAATGTTTTAATATAAAATGTCTATGGTTTGACCATTTCTGTTAATTTAATAATAAAGTCTGATGACAAATTCGCCATATAAATTTTTATTCCTAGAATATTTTTGGAAATTTCAAGAAAGCTTGGACTGAGATTTTGAAAATAAAGGCATGGTTATGGGCGCACACGCACCTAACACCCCCACTGCGCATACACAATACACCTTACCCTGCATGTTTATTAGTCTTTGAGTGTCTTATGAATATAGAAATCGCTATGTAATTTAACTATGCAAATATGTTAATTTCACAGTAAATTATTACATGTATTTTCTTCTTTGGATAATGCTATATCACTGCCCCCACTGTTTAATATAGCAGGTGCAATTGCAGGCAGCTTTTGCATGTGATTAATGTCTTCACGCAGTAAATGTGTGTTAATTTCAACTGGGATTATGGTACAGTATACCTATATACAATGTCTATAGGTCGGCAGTTATCTGTTAACTGGACGATATGAGGTCATTATTGTTAACACCTATGTAATAGTTCATAACAGTCAGTAGTTTCGTTTTAATTTCACTTTATTTCAGTAGTGACGGTACGGTTTCATTACCATTTATTTTTTGGAGCCTAATAAAGACACAAAAGCACAAAAGAAATAAATACTCTCAACGAAATTATTAACATCCTAACCTTAACCCATGTTTTGCGAGACACTTCTCTCTTTTCGATGTTATAACCAATAACAGGACTTCCTCCATCATGCTCTGGTGCTTCCCACGAAAGATGGACATGATGTCTGGTCACCTCAGCAACCTTGAAATCTTTGGGTGCACTTGGAGATGCTTAATAAAAAGACAGGTTACTGTTAAAATTATATGAAGCATAAAGTGTACGGTAAAGTCAAACATATATCATACAATCATTTAGAGTGTTTTCAATATGACATACCAATGACATTTACATCAATCTCTCCAGAGACTGAAGTCACATCATTCTCTAAGTGTAAGATGTATGTTCCTTTGTCTGGTCGGACACTTGGGGTAATGACTAGCTCAGTGTATGTAGGCTTTGTAGCCATAGAGATGCGATCTCCAGGAGTAAGTTCGTTATCACCAAAAGTCCACTTTGCCTTGGGTGTGGGGTATCCAGTGATGGGCACACGAATAGTAAGAGCATTGGGGACAAAAACTTCAAGACCTTTTTTGAATCCACTTAGATCCATTGTGGGACCAACTAAGAAGATAAAAAACAATGTCAATGAGCCCATAAACATTTAGCAAAAAAAGATTTGATATGATGCAATGTTGGTGTCTTTTTTCAGTCAAAGATTTGGGCTTTATGATTACCGTGTGGGTCATCTGCCAAGAGTGGTCCAATCTGTTCAGCTGGATCAGAAACTCCAGCTGCATTTTCTGCAGATACTCTGTAGTGATACTTCTGACCAAACTTCAGGCCAGACACCTAGAATAGAGCCAAAACAAATAAATTAACTAAACCACCTAATGCTAGGTGCAAACTTTTTTTTTTAATGCCTGGTTCTTCTACATACCCTATAATAGAGGTCTGGGCAAAGCCTAGAATTGCACCTAAGCCAGTTGCTTGTGCCATCTTCACATTTCTCAATGATATACCCTGTGATCATACTACCTCCGTTGTTAAGTGGAATATCCCATGCCAGCTGAACAGAATCTCTTTTTGGATATGTATAGTTGAAATTCAGTGGTGGGCTTGGTCTCTCTGTAGCGTAAGTAAATATCAAAAATACAAGTTTTAGAACAGCTGAAGTATAACCTGTACATAAACACTGCTCTCACAGAGAATTAAACCACTTACCAATGGGATCCATGATCTTGACGGGATCAGTGGCAGCACTTGGCATACCAACTCCGGCTCTATTCTCAGCTCTCACACGGAAGATATACTCCTTATTCTCAACAACATCATTTAGTGTGGCTGTGCGGTCCTCAGCCCGGACTACCAGTACAGGCTCCCATTTCACAGATGTCCTATCACGTAGTTCAATTACATAAGCAGTGATCTCAGATCCACCATCAAACTGAGGTGGGTTCCAAGTCACTGTGGCACCAAACCTGTTAACAATTCCTACCATGACATTCTGAGGTGCATCAGGCACATCTGAAATGAGGAAAAGATATGAAATTAAAGTTTGTCCTCTTGTAAAAGTTTTGAAAAAAAAAACTGCATAAACATATTTATAGACTAAAAGAAAACAAGGTGATTACCAAATTTATTTTTGGCTTGGACAGCTTCATCTGTACAGACAGGCTCTCCATTGCCAACTCTGTTGCGTGCGCACACACGGAAGAAGTACAAGTTGTCTTTCTGTAATCCACCAACACAGTACTCTGGAATATCAGCTCGGTCAGTGGCCAGTGTCCAAGCCTTGCGCTTAACATCACGTCGCTCAACTACATAGGCCAAAATCTTGCTTCCACCATCACTTTCAGGCTCATCCCAGGCCAAGCTGACCTCACCATCAGCGGTATCAACAACTCTCAAATTCTTCACCGGCCCAGGAACATCTAACAATTAAAGTTGATAATTATAAATACTGTGAGGGTTATAGCATTCTATATAGTCACTGAACAATATAAATACATTAAAAATATATATTCTCCATTATTAGGTTTTCTTGTGTGCTAACATACCAATAACATCCAGATTGATGAAAGCCTCTCCCTGTCCATGCTTATTCTTTATGACAATTTTATAACGGCCCTGGTCTGACCTCTTAGGGTCCTTTAACCTGTACTCTGTCTTGTCCACAGATGTGTCTGTGTTTTGCATTGGAAGACCAATGTCATTAAAGAACCATTCAGCCTCTGCACGAGGGTAAGCATCATAGGGAACTGTCATCATGAATGGCTTTCCAGCATCTGTTACAAGATTCTGGTCTGTGGTTTTGATTTTTGGCACAGCTGTAAGAAGAAAGGAATTGTGAATAAATTGTAGTACAAACCATATGCAGCTACATCTTTCCTATAAATGAACAGAACTTAAAAAACAAACAAACAACAACAAACTTCGTACCTGCAAGGTCAAGCTTGGCTCTTGCATCTTTATCCTTGGCGACAACTCTGTACTCGCCCTGATCACGTGGCCTGATCTCACACACCTGAAGTCGATGAACTTTGCCCTCACTGATCATCTGGTATTTGTCTCCTTGGACAATGATCATGTTGTTCCTCGTCCATTTAACATCAACCCTGTCTTTGTTAAGCTCAACTTCGAATACAATGTCTGAACCTGGGGCCTCAGATATATCTTTTGGGGGTCTGACAATTTCCACTGGGATCTCTGAAGAGGAAATGAGAGGAGAGAAATGACGGTCGAACAATTGAACAGAACCGGTAGAAACATTGTTGCAGTGTTTTTATGCATTTCTCTTGATTAAAATAACCTTCAACAAAGAGACGAGCCCTGGATCTTTTGTCATCTACTCCACAAGCATATTCACATTCATCATCAGGTCTGCATTCCTTAATGTACAATGTGCATGTCTTTCCATCCTTTTCCATGTGGTATCTGGAAGACATTGTTAATTATTGTGTTATAAAATTTACATTGTATGGCAATACCAACTTGTTATGGCTTCTATAATAAAGCATACAAAAAGTATACATTACCTTGGTCCTTCTCTGATTTCACGACCATTTTTGTACCATTTAGCAGAGGCCCTCTCCTTAGAAACCTTGCAAACAAACTCTGCATCTTCAAATTCAGTAACAGTCTGATCTCTGAGTTGAGTGGTGAAATCAGTTGGTGCCTCACTGATGATCAGTTCAGCTGAAGACTTGTCAGTGCCAGCAACTGCAGTGTATTCACCCTCATCATCCATGGTGCAATCCTTGATGGTCAACGTGTGCTTGTTCTTGTCCACCCGGTAAACAATGCGTTTGCTAAGGGTGATTTCCTGTCCTCCCTTTAGCCATTGTAAAGTCACATTTGGTCTGTTCACTTTACAAGTAAAGCTGATTGTTTTCTTCTCTTCAGTTTCACAGTCCTCAAGAGGATCTGTGATACGGAGCTCTTCCTCTGCAGAAAGGACAAAATTGTTAAAAGTATCTACATACATACGCAAATTATATACTCTACCTGGCCCCCCAAAAAAGTCACTGTTTGGATTTAAATGAGGAAATACATAAGCGCATTTGATTGGATAATTACTACAATGATTGATATGTTTTAGCTGGCAACCATTCTGCAGTGAGTAGCTTCTCACACAAAGATATCTTACAAAAAATCAGAGCTTACCTGTTACACTGACTTTCCCAGAGCATTTGGCTTGTTCACCACGCTGGTTGGTCAGCATAATGGTGTATGTAGCCTCATCAGATTTATCTGCAGCTTTGATCCTCAGAGAGAAAATAGTGTCTCTTTGTACCATGACAAACTTGCTGCTTTCAAACATAGTCTCAGTCTCCTTTAGCCACTTGGCTTTAACTCTCTCTGAGTTAACTTCGCAGTTAAGAACAATTTCTTGTCCTTCCTTCATCTGAGTGTCTTTGATAGGAGTGATGATCCTTAGTTTCTCTGGAAAAGGATAATAGTACAATAATAGTAAACATTTATAGTTTCATCTACATTTGAAGTAAAAAAAAAAAGGAATAATCATTTAGAAACTCTCACCAAGCACACGTAGGTCTGCAGAAGCCTTTACAGAGCCAATGCAGGCAGTAAATGCACCTTCATCCTTCAGCTCGCAGGTTTTAACAATGAGAGTTCTTCTTGTACCTTCACTAACAATATCATACTTTTCCCCAGCTTGAAGTTCCTGGTCACCTTTAAACCATTTAACTTCATAGGTTTCTTTGGATACCGAGCAAACAAATTGTGCCTTTTCACCCTCTACCACCTCCTGGCTCTGGGGCTTTCCTAGAAACTCTGCTGCCAATTCTAATGAAATATCAAGAAAAAATTGAAAGTGAAGTGTTATGGCCAAAGCAAATTCCTATCATTCATGAAACATTTATTTTGGGCAGAAAGGTCAGAGATACATAAGAGATATCTTACCGCTGATCTTTAGTGTTGCTGTAGTCTGTGAATTAGGTAATCTGCAGTTGTATTCTCCAGCATCATCCATGCGAAGGTCTCGGATAATAAGGATTCTCTTTCTGCCATCTGCTATGTGTTCGTATCTTCCACCCTCAGGCAATTCCTGGTCACCCTTATGCCATGTTACCTCTGCATTGGACTTGGAGACCTCACAGATTAGTTTAATACTTGCAGTTTCGGTGCCTTCAATATTAGCCAAGTTCTTTGTAAATCTAGCCTCTTCCTCTGTAAGCAAAAGAATAAAACTATGTTAGTCTGGATATGGTAAAAAAAATGTACATAAATAAAATGTAAACAAAACTCACCAACAACAGTGAGCATGCCAGAGGATTTGGAGGTTCTTGCATCGCACTCATATTCAGCTTCATCATCAAAGGCTGCCTTGCTAATGATGAGAATACGCTGCACTCCCTTGGCAATAATCTCATACTTCTTGCCCTTTCTAATTTCATTACCGTCTTTGTACCAGCGGACCTATTGACACACATGGCCACAATTTAGTTCCACCTTAAATAATTTGTACACACAAATACATAAATACATACATACACACAGACACACTGTGCACCCCCCCCCCCCATTTCTTAATATTTTCTTTCCAAAGAGACAGACAGTCTTATATTTTTTATGTATTTTTGAGGAATAGTAATCCAGGATTCCTAATGAACTCATGGGTCCATATGGGTCTCATGTTTGGCAAGTTTTTTGCATTTTCAGTCCACTCACTATACCTGACAAGAGAAATGGTCAAGAAATGTTTTTCGCTTTTTAAGTGACCTATTCATCATTCAAGTATAAAAACGTCTAACTTTAAAGCCTGAACCAGTGAGAAACAGATGCAGATGATGACAGCTGATGATTAGTATACTGGTGATGCTGAAACCTGAGTGGTTGGAACAGACGAGAGGGGAAATGAGGTTGCTGCTAAGGGTGTTAATTCAATTCTATTCAATTCAATTCGGTTTTATTTGTATAGAGCCTTTAAGAATAATCATTGTTGCAAAGCAGCTTTACACAAAGGTTGTTACATAAACAATATTTTTTTTTGTATCTTTAGTTACTTTGCAGCCTGTTGCAGTAAAGCATTTGTTCCTATTTCTTTAATTAATTAAATGTTATTTAATTTTATTTAATATGAAGAAACGAGGGGTGCCTCATAAATCTGTGTGTGTGTGTGTGTGTGTGCGTGTGCGTGTGTGTGTGTGTGTGTGCGTGTGTGCGTGTGGGTGTGTGTGTGTGCGTGTGGGTGTGTGTGTTTGAGGTAATCCTTAAGTGAATGCAGTACCTTGGCACTTTCACGGGAAACTTCACATTCAAACTTGGCAGTCTCCTTCTCCCTGACCTCAACATCATGAAGGGGCTTAGTGAACTCAATATGTGGAGCTGATTTAACAAAAAGAGAAGAAAACATGAGACATGAGCATAATATGAATATCTATTACATAGTCAGCCAAAATAAATGATTAAAACGTTTACTGGATTTGTATCTTTGCTAATGTATTTTTACTTACGCTCAACACTCAAGAAAGCAGTTGTCTTGAAGTGTTTGGCATCACATGTGTATGTTTTGGAGTCATCAACAGTACAGTCTTTGATTAGCAGCCTTCTTATGCGACCTTCAGCTACCATTTCATACTTCTTTGTTTTGTGAATTTCCTGTCCATCTTTGAACCAGGTTACATCAGCTTTATCTCTGGAGAGTTCACACTCGAGAATAGCGGTTGTCTCCTCTTCAACAGTCAGGTCTTCCAAGGGCCTGCTAAACTCAACAGGTGGCTCTGTGGGAAATAATTAGTTATACGAAGTGAATATATGAAGTATAATGATTCATACCAGTGTAAAAAAAACAATCACAGCACATTTGTATTGAAATATGTTGTAAAGCACATGCATCTAAAAAAAAAAAAGCATTATTTGGAAAACTGCTACAGCTTAATGTGATAATTGTCAAAGGGTTTACCATTTACTGTAAGCTTGGCCTGGGCCTGAAAGTCCTTTGCTACTATCTTCACAAATCCACCATGTGCCATCTCAACGTTTCTCAGAGTCAAGCTGTGCAGTCTGCCCTCTGATCTGGTGACCACCTGCATATGAAAATGAGTTAGTAATAGACTAATAGCTGGAATCGTTTTATTTATTTGTAATTCTTTATTATAGTATGCTTATATATTTTCAAACTATTATAGAATATTAGTATTTCTCAACATTACATCATTAAGGCCACCACTTTAACAAACGTTCATGAGGTTGGTAAAAATAGATAGAAAACACTTGGAGAGCAGAACAGCTCACTTTGTTATCTTAAAAACCTCGCCTGTAGGTCCTAGGGCCATAAAAGAAGGCAACAATTTTGTGGCAAATCATTTTAAATTGTGATTTACAATTAAATAAAAAAGAACAATAATGTTTTCCATGTTTGTAGGAGTCTATATGTGCAGTAACAGAAACATATTTCTATGTAACTTTGTAGAAACAAATCTGAATCATCTAGATGCAAACATATATAAACATACTGTATATAAATAATAATCTGTCAAACGTACTATATCACTTGGCTCCACTTTCGTTGCTCCAACAAACCATTCAACAGCAATGCCCTCATATGAAAGCTCACACTCAAACGTTGCTGTTTCTCCAGCAGTGACTGCGATATCCCGAAGAGGCCGCAAAAGGCTAATTTTCCGAGCTTGGAATCAAGAGGAAAACATTATTAGTAAGCTCAGGAAAAGAATCCAATCTCTTAAAAAGGTTCAAACCTTATTCTGAATGATCAAGTACTCATAGCAGGAAAGCACTGGTTCCATTACTTATAAGCTTCTAGTACAAACTCAGATTCTCATTTTAACCTGAAATTAGGCATGCCACAATTTCATGTAACCCAATTGGTCAACAAGCAGGAACATAGGATAAGGACTGACAGTCATCCACCACCCCCTCTAGATAAGGCTAGCAGAGCCTAAAATAACCATATCTTCTGACTGGCTAAAGTCAATAGTAGATAAAGACTATTAAAATAAAGTCCCTCAGATCCCTTTGCACTATTTGTCCTTCTTTTATCCATTATATGCCTACCTAAATTATGGCCATTATTAATTTACATCATGTTCAAACATATTTTAAGATGCCTTTTCCATGGATCTAAATGTACTGTAAATGCCATTTTTGTCATTGTGACAACATTTTTCCCCCACATTTCCTTTTGTTTATCTTAATCTGTTACTGTGACAAATGTCAAGATAATACAAACTATTTGTATTTTATAACATTTACATTTCAAAATTTTCAAATATATCATTTTAGTTCCAAGTAACACAGAACATGCATGGTCTGTGGTTTTCACAAAAAAAGGAAAAATACAAAAAAAAAAAACTCTCACCTTTAACTCTGAGCTGAGCACTAGATTTTGCATTGGCAGCACTAAAGTCCACAGCTCCAGCCATGTCCATACGCACATTATATAGAATCATTATGTGTTTGGTGCCTTCTTCTTTAATTTCACAGTCCTAAATAGAGTAAAGTTTTAGCCTGACAAGAGGTTTTAGTTAAAAAAAAAAAAAAAAAACAAGAAAAATGGGATGGATTATTTGTGATAAAGTCCTTACAGCAGACTGGTGCAAAGCTTCTCCTTTAAGCTTCCAGTGCCCATGCACATCCTCCTCGGAAATCTCAACCTCAAACCGAGCAGAGTTGGTCTCTGTGACCTCCATGCTGTACAATGGACGGATAATCTTAATGTCACGCTCTGTAAAGAAAAACAAAATAATATAATCAAAAGATATCAATTTATTAATAGTGCATTTTTGTCTTGTTCGTATGTTAAATTATATTTATATATGTATACCTTCAATGTTCAGCTTAGCTGTAGTTTTGTCAGAGCCACAGTCACAAACATATTCACCAATATTGGACTTCTCTGCTTTCCTCAAAATCAAAATGCGTTTCTTTCCCTCAGATTTGATCAGGATATTCTTGGATGGGATAATCTCTGTGCCATCTTTGAACCATTTAACCTCAGCAGTGGGTTTACTCAGTTCACACTTCAGCACAACCTCATCCTTCTCAACTGCTGTATAGTCCTGGAGCTTGGAAGTGAAATAAGCTTCTCCCTCTGGAAAAAAAAAGGGGAAAAAAATTCAGTAAAATATATATTTTACTGAAAATATTTGTATTTCTAATCTCTTTATCGTCATACTTTATGCAAGCAAACATATTTACCAAGCACTGTTAGCATGGCCTCTGAGGTCTTTCCAAGAGCCTCTACTTTAATCAGGGATGTATCATCGATGGACACCTCCTTGAAGGACAGAGTGTGGAGCTTGCCATGTTCAGACATGTGCACCACTTTGCTTGGGTGCAAACGGACATCATTTTTGTACCAGCTTACTTGAATTTTTTCATGGGAAAGTTCAATACTGAATTCTGCTGTCTCACGCTCCTTTACGGTAACATCCTTGATTGGTTTGACAAACTCAAGACGAATGCCTAAGCGTGAAATCAGGGAAAGGTTATATATGAAGGAGTGACGAGACAAATGTATATGCTATAAGTGATTATCTGTATTTATTTCACCTTGAATGACCAGTTTGGCAGTGCTTCTCTTATCCTCAGCTTCAAACATGTATTTGGCCTCATCTTCAAAGGCAGCCGATTTGAGAACCAGTGTGTACCTTTTTTCCTCTGACAGAATGTCAAATTTGTCATCTGCCTTCAGCTCTTGAGATCCCTTCAGCCATCGGTAAGTCTTTGCTACCCTTGACAGTTCACATTCAAATCTCGCCTCATCTTTCTCATATACTTGTACGTCACTTAAAGGCGTTAGGAATGAGATGGGCAGCTCTGTAACACAAAAGCAATACATTTTTATTTATTTATTTCCAAATATAGCTCGTAAAAATTTGCTTTTGTTTTTGTCACTGTTGAGGAAGATAACAAGGGAGAACTGCAGCAGAACACTACCTTTTACTTTAAGATTTGCAGCACATTTGGCATTTACTCCCTGGAAGACCACCTCTCCTGTCTGGGCAACTTTGCAGTTGTACAATGTCAGTCTGTGTTTTGCACCATCCTCAATGATCTCGACATCCTGTTAAAAAAAGGAAAGAATTCATTATTATTAGCTATTTACAATAACTACAATAACAGCATCAACAGAACAGAATTCCACGCTTACAGCTGAAGGAGTGAGGACTTCGTCCTTCAGTTTCCATTGGCCATGGACATCATCCTCTGAGATTTCAACTTCAAAACGGGCAGTCTCACCATCAAACACTTCAACTCCATACATGGGCCGAACCACCTTCACATCACGGGCTGAAATTGAGAAATCTGTATTTAGAGGTAGTGGTTCTAAAGAGATGCCAAATTGCCCACTTGTGAATAATTCAAAAGATTACCCTCGATGGTAAGATTTCCTGATGTTTTGTCTGTTCCACAGTCACATGAATACACTCCTTTGTCTTTCTGTTCCACTTTCTTAATGTTGAGGATTCTTCGTTTACCCTCAACCTTTATGGCAACCATCTTTGAGGCCTTAATTTCGATCTCATTATGGAACCACTTGACAGGAACATCTTTGCTTAGCTCGCAGTCAAGATTGATCCCTTCTTTCTCAACAACGGTGTAGTCTTGCAACTTAGTAATAAATACAGCATCACCCTCTGCAAAAAAAAATGTTGAATTAGACAATATCATAAGCAGACAATTATACAAAGGTGTGGTCTACATTCCAATGTGTGACATATGTGTCTTGCAGTGAATGAAAGCAAGTAGCTATCGATTAGCCTTATCCATCAACACCAGATTTTTGCCAGATTTCACATTTAAAAAAATCTTAGAAATAAAATAAAATAAAAAAACATAGGAAGAAAAAGTGTTACCTATAACCAGAAGCTTAGCCTTGGTTGATATTCCTTTAGCCTCTGCCCTTATTTGACAAGTATCATCTAGTGTGACTTCCTTGATTTCTAACATATGCTTTTTCTCTTCAACATTTATTATTACTGTTCGGCTTGGATGCAGTTTAATTTCATTTTTGTACCAAGTCACTGGCACATTCTCATGAGAGAGCTCAATGTCAAACCGAGCCGTTTCGGTTTCCTTTACAGTTTGATCCTTTAATTCTGAGATGAACTTCAGCCTCAGACCTATGATGCCATACAACATTGGTTCATTGTATAACAAATTTCCTTCCACAGGGTCATTCCACGGTTTCGCCATTTGTAGGTCAAGTACCATTTTTTTGCGCAATAATTACCATAAAGAGGAAGGATAACCACTTACCCTCTACCGTTAGTTTTGCTGTTGATGTTTTGCCTAACACCTCAATGGTGTATTCTCCCTCATCATCAAATTCACACTTATTTATTATCAAAATGTGTTTTTTTCCATCATCAATGATTTCATAATTATTTCCTGGTGTAATAATATCAGAACCCTTAAACCACATGACTTTAGCCACATCCTTATTGATAGCACATTCAAATTTGGCCTGTTTCTTTTCAGGCACAGAAACATCTTTCAATGGGGTAGTGAATTCCAATTCCATTTCTGGGAGGTATGACACAACAGTGAGCTCAGTGTAATATAATATTAATGTATTTCTTTTTTTATGTAACAAAATAATCTATTAAAATTTGTTTTTAAGTGGGAAGATAACTTTCCAATATTTGCTTTACCTTTCACTGTAAGCATAGCACTTGTAACGGCATTCAGTGCTTGGTATGTAACTTCACCAGACTGATCAAGCTGAACATTTTTCAAAGTAAGGAAGCGCTTTGTGCCCTCAGCTTTGATTTCACATGTCTGGAAAAACAAACAAAAAATAGTCAGGGGTACAATTTCAAAATGTCATATATGGTGATTTATTTCAATATCCTGCATTTGCTATTTGAATACCTATCCAAAAATTATTTGGAAAAAAGCAATAAGGTTCATAAAGTCTTCAGCCACAAAGCATGAAAGTACAACCCCGTCTTACCGGTGATCTCGTGAGAACCTGCCCTTGAAGTTTCCATTCTCCAGGCACGTCGTCCTCTGAGATTTCAGTATCAAATTTGGCCTCCTCTTTTTCAACCACTTCCACACTTGCAAGGGGTTTCAAGACCTCAGCTTCACGCTCTATAGTGGAATTAAACATGAGACATATAAATCCCTAATTACAAATTTCTTTAAACACACACACACACACACACACACACACACACACACACACACACACACACACAAAACAAAAAAAAAACAAAACTATATGTCAAAGGACAAACCTCCAAGTGTAAGCTTTGCTGTGTATCGTTTGCCCTCAACTTCCATGGCATACTCATCAACATCACTTGGTTGAGCATTCTTTATAGTAAGAGTGATATCTTTTCCATCCTTCTTGACTTCAGTCTTGTCAGTGGGCTCAAGTGGAATCTCTTCATTTCCCTTGAACCATTTCCAGTTGGGGGTGTCTTTAAAGAGCTCGCACTTGAAGGTAGCCGTGGCCTTTGGTTTCACATGCTGGTCTCTCAGTGGTTTCACCAACCAGTCTCTGATGATTTCTGTTAAAGTGATAATGGATAACATTTATATTGTTATTATGTAAAAGATACTTACATTGTGGTAATGGGTTAAAAAACTGTCACATACGTACCAAGAACCTTCACAGATGTTTGAGTTTTCAGATTTTCACATTCGCATGTGTAAATCCCAGCATCAGCTTCAGTTGCATCTTGGATTGTCACAGCATGTGACAATCCTATAATGTTAATGGCAACCTTGCCAGCAACTGCTTTGAGCTCTTTGCCGTCCTTTTTCCAGACCACATCTCTCTCTTTGTTTAACTCACAGGTCAAGTACATGGGCTGTCCCTTGAGCACAGACACTTCCTCCTCCAGAGTCTTGATAAATTTAACAGGCAGCTCTGGTTTAAACAAAAGGTAAATTAGTTAATAAAAAAAATATGCAGGAATACTGCTACTGTTTACCAATATGAGATATGGTTAGACTACTTTTAAAACTCTGCTCACCTTCAACAATAAGTCTGGCCATGGAGGTCTTCTCTTTATTTCCCAGCTTGGCAACGCATGTATATTCCCCTCTGTCAGAAAGCTGAACATCAATAATGGCCAATTTTCTGTCTTTTCCATCAGAAGTGAACTTGTACTTTGGACCCTCCCTTATGTTACTTCCATCCTTCATCCATGATGTGATAGCAGTAGAAGGAGAAATCTGGCACTCAAACACAGCAGAGGAACCAATAGACTCAGCCTCCAGCAATACAACATCTTTAACCTCCTTCACAAACTTGAGAGGGACAGCCTTAAGCTGGAAAGCAAATGGTGACTCTCCTGGAGGTTTGTCACCACCACCACCACCAGGTCTGAGCCCTCTTCCACGTCCTGCATCACCAGGTGATGGAGTCTGGCGTGCTGAAAGGTGTGTTAGAAAAAAGATTGTTAAAGTGCTAATAGAAATATAATGGACTAATTAATGCTTATGTTATATATTTTTACCACAATCAGAACATTGTCCTTACGTCTAAGCCCTCTTCCTCTGCCTGCTGGTGTATCTTCCTTGGGTTTTCCATCTGTTTACAATATTGTAATAATAGCAAAAAATTGTAATTGTTGATTAAACTACATTGAACCTTTACTTACACTTATTTGTGATGGAAGCCAAGAAGATGCAATGTTTTTTTTTTCAACAAGACATTACTGAAAAAGCTGATGTAAATAAATGGCATACATTTAGAAGTGAAGATTAAGAAAATTCACACTTAAAAACAAATACATTTACACAAGACAGACAACAACTGACATTTACAAACATAGTAACTGACACCCATAGACGGACAATTATTGACAATAAAAAGAAACCACAACAAATGAAAAACAATATGTTCAGTGCTTTTGCTTCAGAAGGGTGGATGGACTTATGACAAGAATGGAGGAAATACAGACAACTATTAAGAAACATACTTGAAACAAGTAGGAAGATGCCAAGGTTAAAGGTTAAAGTAGTGGATGTATATTATTTGTGATTATTTTTGAAGGCCAGGGAAGGCATGAAATACCAATGGTGAGGTTTTGGTTTCCCTCTCACCTATCTTGTCACCCGTCCCTCCTGTAGTTTCTATGGCTCCATCCTCCAAGGTGATATCAAACTCTTCATAATTTTCAGAAGGGACAATCTCCCAGCCCCATGTTTCTTCTTCTTCTTCTTTTTTCTCATCTTCAAATTCTTCCTTAAGTACTTCTTCTTGTTGAGTTGGAATCTTTTGCAACTGCACAGCTCCAGGAGATAACTCTTTAATTAATGCTATTTTTTCTTTCTCAGGAGGTTCCGAAGATGCTTTTGGTTGGGAAGAGATTGGGACCTTTTTTAGAGTCACAGATTCTATTAGATCTTTAGGTGAAACTCTATTAGGAGCTGTTGCACTAGACTTCTTCTGCAGTGGAATGGGTTCGGTTTTGGGTGGAACAGTGCTCATCACCTCTTTCTCTTCTTTCATAGTTTTTTCTGGAGAACCACTCTTTTGAAGAACAGATGTTTTGCATATTTCTTTTGGGCTTTCTTTAGGTTTAGTTATTGTCGCCAATTCAGGTTTTTCTTCGTTGGATTTCTCAAACTTTTCAAGTTTGGTATCTTTCTTTAAGTGTTCCACTGGTTTCAGTGAAACATCTTCTTTTTCTTCGTATTTTTTTAGACTGTGTTTACCCTTCTTAATTGTCAGTGGCTTTGCTTCTAAATATGTAGTTTTTTCTGTCTTTTTTACTTTGTCTGGCTTTTCATCTTTTTCTGATTTCTCCTGATCCTGTGATAATTGATAAGAACCTTTTTCCACCTCATTGTTCTCTGTTGGGATTCCTTTTGCTTTAGTGAGTAACTCAGGCTCTTCATGCTTGCCTTTGCCGGTCAGAGGTTTTGGTGCCACTGCTTCTTCTGCTTTTGTAGATGTTGGTGTTTTTTCTTTTTTCTTTATAGGTTCAACTTTTGATTTATCAGGTCTCTCAAGTGGTTTCAGCACTACTTTTTCATGTTCCTGTTCAGTTAATGGTATATTGGATATTCTTTTGGTAGTTAGACTTGGAGTCTTAGAACCCTCTTTTTTTGGCATCTTGTCCTTCTTAAAAGCCCCTTTGTGTTCTGACCATGGCAGTTTAGTTTCAGGTTCAGTATGCTTCTGCTCTTTTATTTTCACATGTTCTTCCTGTTTCTTCTCCTGATGTTTTATTTCATCAGTCATAAGTTTCTGAACATCCTCTTTTACTTCAGTTCTACTAGGAATTTCAACCTCCGTCACAGACTTCAAGATTTCACCCTTTGAGATTTCCTGAATGGTCACCACTGGAATTTTAGACTGCTTCTCTTGTTGTATCTTGCTAATTTTTGCCTGGGTCATGACGTTATTCTGTGACTTGTGGTCTTCAGCTCTTGTAGTAATTTTTATTAAGACTGGTACATCCTTTTTCTCATGCACATCAATGGGTTTAAGATATTGTTCTAAGGCAATAAATGTAACATCACAAACAGTACAGTATTCAAGACATAGGACAGCAAAATACAATACACAACACTCAACAGGACAAATATCAGTTATATTTTTATTTAGCCAATTTAGGGTATCGATGACCCATATACTTCCATATAAAGTGTCTATGAATATTATATTGTGTATTGTGTAATAATGTGCAATAAATTATAATAGGAAGAATTGACTAATTGCCAACAAAAAGAAATTGCCTAAGTTTCATTGCATTGTGATGAATTAAAACTAAAGGAACAAGGCTGACAAGTGAGACAATACACAGAACACCAATACACATACCTTTCTGGACAGGGCCAGGAGTTTGAACAGGACCATCATCTGCAGAGATTAGCACATTTTAAATGAGAAAACAGTCTTAATATGATTAATGGTAAAGCCTTTAATGAGGACTTGAATATTTAAAGAACTTGATTATTTAATTTGTTTCACTAATGTTAATTTTAGTCACAGTGTTATTGTCATAGCTCCATTGTTCTGTAATTTGCACTGAAATATTTTTTATATATATATGGAAAATGGAAAAATGGAAATAGTTAAAAAAAAAAAAATATATATATATATATATATATATATATATATATATATATATATATAATATTAATAATCATAATTTATAATAAATATTTAGCAACTTCATAATAGATTGTGAATTTCAAACTACTAAATTGAAAATCAGTCAATCAATCAATCATAGACTCCCTTTGCTATGGTCCCCTGGGTTTGAGATGCAATTGATTTAGATATCGGACTATAATGTAGAATACAGAGAATCAAGGTATTTGCTTGAATAGCACAGTTGATGTTAAAAGAAAACAAAGATTCTTAATGGTCAGTCATAGTGATACTTAGTAAGACAATATCAGCATAATGGATATGCATAACCACAAAAATAAATAAAATCCAACCCAAATAAATAAATATGTAATATGTACACATATATAAACATAGCCACATTATAATATAGAGACTGTGAGTATTACACAACCCATGAAAAAAAGTCTGTCACAAGTAAAATGGTGACACATATAAACACAAAATACAAAGATTTTTCTTTCACAAAAAGACAACCTATAAAACAGACACTCTACCTTGAGGAGGAGAGTCTGTTTTCTCTACTGCTGTCTCTTTTGGCATTGGTACCTCAGGTGTTGCCATTTTCTCTGCAGATGGTTCTTTAAATGAAAGAATGTAATTGTCAAGGAATAATCGCATGCATGGAAACAAGAGCTGAATTAAATAATGTATGAAAGACATGTTTCAAAGAACACAAAAGAGATTGCAACAGAAAGAAGGAGAAGCAGAAAAAGAAGAAGAAAAGCCAGAAAACCTGAGACTCTACCTAGAGAAGGAGATACTTTTTGTGCAAGTGGCACCACTGTTGGCTTTGGTGACTCTGGTGTTGCTGTCTTCACCATAGTTGGCTCTTTAAATGAAAGGATATAGTTGTAACATATAAAAAAAATATATGATAAAAGGTAAAAGAATAGTGGAACAGAATAACAGACATGGAACAAATATTGTACCTTGAGAAATAGTTTCTGCTGGCTTTGGTGCCTCATGTGTTGTTTTCTTCTCAACAATAGGCTCTTTAAATTAAAGCAGGCCATTGTCACAATAAATATATACAATATTTGCATTGACAGAGCTATATACTACATACATGTACATGTTACATACTAGACAATACCTCTAAAAAGCAACAAAAACAAAACACATTATACTAATTAAACAGGGAAACAGAAGAAATAGGGAGATAAAAATAGACGATATGGACATAATACTCTACCTTGAAGAGATGCAACTTTGTTTTCAAGTGGTGCTACTGTTGGCTTTGGTGCCTCAGTTATGGACTTCGTCTCAACTGTCAGCTCTTCAAATGAAGGAATGGTGTCAAAATAAATAAATTATATATGTACTGTATATTTGTAAACAGACATTTCAGCACACAAAACAAGAAGAAATCAAAATTATCACAATATCTATTGCAGACATAGAAGAACAATAAAGACAGAATTTCATGTTCACCATAGTTGATTCTTTAAAGAAAAGCATGACAGTCAGGTAATGTGAATTATGCATGAACACATTACAAAATTTCCAAACTACACATGAAGAGGAACCCCTAACACAGCCATCCCATTTTAATTTAAGAACCCAAAAGAACAGACCAGAGACAAAAAAAGACATGAAAGCCAGGCTAGTACCTTGAGGTGGAGAGGCTTTTTTGCCAACTGGCACCACTTTTGGCATTGGTGCCTCAGGCGTGGCCTTCTTCTCCAAAGTTGGCACTTTAAATACACGCATGCCCATGTCAGAAACAAGAATTTATTTTATGCATTTAAACATGTGCTGAATTACAAACTACACGTTAAGAGGAACACAAAATAACAGACCAGAGACAAAATAAGACATGAACGCCAAGACAGTACCTTGAGGTGGAGCGAGTTTTTTATCAACTGCCACCATCATTGGCTTTGGTGCATCAAGTGCTGCCTTCTTCTCCTCAGTTGGCTCTTTAACTAAAATCATGGTAATACTACAGTCAAGAATTGATATTCTGAATTGAAAGAGTTGTTGAATTACCAAATTTTCAAGCTAGACAAGGAGAGAACACCTAACAGAGCCATCTCACATTGCATTAAAGACACACAAGAAGAAACCAGGGAGCAGTGAGAAAAGAAACAAATAAATAAAATAAAAACCCTGGAGACATGAATGGCAAGACAATACCTTGAGGTGAAGAGGCCTTTTTCTCAACTGCCACCACTGTTGGCTTTTGTGCCTCAGGTGTTGATTTCTTCTCCACAGTTGGCTCTTTATATAAAACATGGCAATGTTGCAGTAAAGAACTGACATTATTCATGAGAAGAAGTTCTGAATTACCATACAATATTGTACTAAGGATAAAGAAGGGGAAAAAAAAAGAGAAAGACAGTACCTTGAAGTGGTGAGACTTTTTTCTCAACTGGCATCACTGTTGACTTTGGTACCTCAGGTGTGGTTTTCTTTTCCAATGTTGGTTCTTTAACTAAAATCATGGCAGTGTTGCAGTCAAGAATTTCTATTTTGCCTTGAAAGGCATGCTGCATTGCAGAATATTTAAAGGACAGGGAGAAAGAAACAGACAACATGGAAGACAAAAAAGGTACCTTGAGGAGAAGAGACTTTTTTTGGTGTGACTGTTGACTTCGGTGCCTCGGGTGTTGGCTTCTCCTCATCTATTTGGACTTTAAATAAAAGCAAGCCATTGTCACAATCATATGATATTAATATGCATACAGGTACTGTTTTAAAAAAAACAGACCACATACTTCATTATGTTGTATTAGAAAATCAAGAGTGGACGTTGAAATATTTGAACCAGATTACACAAATTAAGAAGAACATAAGATAAGTTCGCTTGCCTAATCAGCAAGCATTGCAAGACAAGACAAATAGCACTTTGTATGAAGTGCATTAAGAATGTAGATATTCAAAGAAGGCACATGTATATAGGTTTGTCAAAGTACCTCTTGCAGGTATTTTAAGCTCTTTTTTCATTTGTATATCACTTTTTTGGGGTATTACTTTTATAGGTTCTTTTGGCACCACTTTATCAACAAACGTTGGCTTAGTTTGTGGCTCATCACTCTTGAGCACCAAGTGCGGAAGCTTTGGAACTTCTTTCACAACAGCAGGTATCTCTGAACTCTTCTTGGTTTCCAAATGTGTCACTTGTATAATTGTTTCAGACTTCATTTCAGGGCTCTCTTTCTTTGTTTCTATTTCTGTTTCTGTAGATGGCAAACTCTTGTTCCTCAACAAATGTTCTGGTTTAAAAACGTGTTCATAATGAGTCACTTTATTTTCCGCATAAACGCCATGAGTCTCTTCAGACTGACATGGAATGTCAGGACTTTTATTTGAAAGCTCTTCCTTTGACCCAACTTGCTCCACTTCAGTAATCTTCTCTTTTTTCACAGAAATGTCCACTGAGTATATGGTTTGTTCAACTCTCTTTAGAGCTGTTTAGATTTTAAAGAATAGATAATGTTGTAAGATTGAACACTGTGGTAATATAAGAAGAACTTTTAAACACACACATGCATATAAGAAAATATTTAGCATTTGCCATTTGTATATATAATATTTGGGGAATTTTTCCTGCCTTTTTTCCTATATAGTGAAACCTCAGATTGTGAGTAACGCGGTTTGCGAGTGTTCCACAAGACGAGCGAAGATTTTTAATAAAATTTTGACTTGAAAACTTGGTTTACGAGTACCGAGTATTCTGTAGCACGCATGCACTTCTTGTTTGGACGCTGGGCGTCACGTGATCACAACTGAGCCAACGGTTTTTCTCTCTCTTGCGCTACGGAATTGTGGGTAATCGTCTTCCCTGCTGGGTCTTAGTGCGCGCCCCGAACTGGTATACAGCAATCAACATCCGTGCATGCATGTACTGTTTACTATAACACTGTGGAAACACTTATCTGTCGGGATTTATTTTTATTTTTATTTTTTTAAGGTAAAGTGCAGGTTAATTTGTTTTATTTTTACTTTAGATTTTGTATTAATTATTTTTATGTATTAATTTTTGGGGCTGTTCCATTATTCCTTATGGGAAAATTTGGTTTATGAATGTTTTGAAATACGAGCCTGCTTTCGGAACGAATTATGTTCGTAATCCAAGGTTCCACTGTATCTAGTTCTTTATAATCCTATGTACTTAACTCTAAACAGAATCCGTCATCAGAAACAGAAAGTCATCCAGGTCAGACATACCTTGGATGGGATCAATCACTGTCTGCTTATGAGTTTTAGTATCTGGCATTTTCTCAGTTGTCACCTCTTCAAAGTTATTTTTATCTACTTTTAGAGAAGTCTCTTCAGGACTTTTATATGAGGATCCTTTTGAAATCACTGCCTTCACCAAGGAGATCTCATCAGTTTTCTTAGATATGTCCACTGTTAAATCAGTCTTTGAGTACTCTTCTGAAAATCCCTTGGAAGGTGCAACATCTTTAAAGATAAATCACTTAAATTGTAGTTGTTCCATATGGCAGTGACTAAAATATATGTAACATATTTAAACTAACATATTTATTAATCTGAAATATGGTATTTCCGTATACTGTATGATTTTTTTTTTCTGTTAAAAAATAGGGATAATGAAAATTAGCACTTTTTGCTCATTTAACTTTTTTAGTAATAACAATTAACCTGATGAATGAGAAGTGGTTGGCATTATATAAGACATATTTCTTCCATAATATTTGTTGGAATATTCATGTAATATACTGTATGAATTTTAATGGGTTATATTTCAAAATAGTTACATTCAGGTTCTTTTTTAAATAAGAAGAATACTAAGAATGAGAGAGAAAAAACACTAAAGCCCAACCAAGCATACCTCTGGCCATGGCCAGTTCCATCCTTTCTTGAGGTTTAGCAGCAGGTTTTTCTTCAGTTATTGTTTCTTGAGTTGTAACTTTAGATTGTGTCAACAAACTGTCTTCAGATTTATAAGATTTGCTCTTGGTTTCATAAAAGATTTCCTTAGCCACCGTTTTCTTAGATAATTCCACTTTACTCTCAACTCCTTCTGGAGCTGCTAAGAGTTTCATAATAATAATTAAAAAAAGGATTTCACATTTAAAAAATCAGTATTTTATCTTAATAATTCTGGTATCAGAAATGCATCAGCAGATAAAAGGGGCTTTGTTTCTCATTTAGAATATTTTGATCTGGCTTTGTATAGGTTTTAAATAAATGTTTACATAAATTTCACTACTTAGTAACTTAATAATAATTAATTTCAAAACGACAAAAGGAAGTCCAGTTGCCATGACCCAACATTCAGGCTACTTATAATTTGGTTAATTTCCAACACTAACACAAACTGACACGTTAAAAATATGTATGTGTACAGAGAAATTAGTGATGAGAAGAAACCAAGTAAGAATACCTTTGGAAGGAGTGACCTCCATTTCAGTTTGTGGTTTCGTCACTAGCTCACTCTCACTTGGCACTTTAATTTTTTGCTTAATTTGAAGCAATTTCAATGAAGTCTCTACAGGCTGATATGACAGAACACTTTCGCATGATATTTCTTGTCTTGAAATCAGTTCCTGAGTTACAGAAACATCCTCTAATCTTTCCATTGCTGTATATTGATATTGTTCGACTCCTTTGGAAGCTGCAAATACATTAAATAGCTTCAAGATTTGACCATCTACTGGTCTGATAAGAACATACAAAAGCAGATGTTCACAAGTCAACATGTAATTGCCGTACATGTAAATGTGTTCTGTTGAAATGATCAGTTTACATGCCGATAAGAACAAACTGTGGTAAAGACAGAACAAATAATCCAAGAAACACATTATATTAAGGACAAGTTCCCAAGATCTGTCATGCATACCTCTGGAAGGAGCCTCCGTTTGAGGTTGAGGTACAAGTGCTTCCTCAGATGGAACTTCTGTATATTTTAGTTCAACCACTTTGTAAAAGTAGAAATGACATCAGACAAGACGAAAAAAACACAACACAAATTTTAAGATCAATAATATCCACAACAGAATGTAATTTCGGCACCTCAAAAAAAGGTTAAAGACTTTTGTGCCTAAAAAAAATTAAAATAAAGATTTTTATAGGAATGTTCTAAGAACAGAAAACAATGTTAAATATTTAGGTATTTATACCTCTTTTGGGGGGAGACTTCTTTTTAGGAGCAGGTATCTGTTCTTTTTCCTGGATGACTTCAGGTTTTGCCAGAGGTAGCTCTGGGGGATTTTGGTTTGCCTCTGGCTCTACTTTTGGAGCTTGTGCGAGAATAACATTTGACCCGTCTTTATCAACTGGCTCTACTGTAGAGATTGAAGTTAACTCAGACTTTGTACGTGACTCTGGTTTTCTACTGTCTGAAGACACAGATGTAGGCTCTGGCTTTTTAGACAGTTGGACTTCTGCCAGCTCTATAGAGGCAGGTTCTAGTATTTTAAACACATCAGCCTTTTGCACTTCAAGCACAACTGGTGAAGTCTCGGGTTTTCTAATCAGGACGACTGCAGTTTCTTGTTCTTTACTTGGCTCAGTCTTGAATGCTGCAGACAATTCCTCTTTTGGCTTTGTTACCTTTAATGGTTCAAGGACAACTGATGGTACATGGTCAGATTTTTTCTCTGGTGCTATTTTTGGTGTTTCTATTGTCTTCTCCATCTCACAAGCTTGGAAAGAAGATATATTGGTTATACTTACTGTATAAACAAGACAATGACACTTATATGAATGTTATATCTCAAAGACTGGTAAGAGGTTAATATTAAGAAAGGAAGAATTTGGACAACCAACTTTGGTTGCCTGCACACAGACAACACACACAAATTTCCATAATAGTAATAAAGGTTTATCACAAACAAAAGCAACAGAAAAAGACACGTTTTTAGCACAAAATGGCAAATACCAATTGTATAGATTATTTTACACTTATTCCCTTTCACAGTTACCTTTGAATGGTGTAATGGCTGTTTTTTGAGGTAAAACCTCTTCATGTTTTGTAGTTACTTCTGGTTGGGGTAATGCTTCTGGCTTCACAGGGGTAGCTAGTTCTTTTAACAAACATTCAAAGTAAGAAAATATTGTGAAATATTAGAACGGCCAGAGAAACCATACAGAAAGGACAAAGGCAATATTGAAGAGCAGTATTTAAAGAAACAGAAAATGGGTTTTTAAACAAACAAAAAAACACCATATTCACCTCATAGATGATGAATAACAATGACCACAACATATAAATCATACAGACAAATAGAAGTAGACAGACACAAAGATGTGGAGACATTTAGACACATACATATTCTATATAGTTAGCTGATTTGGTACCTTTTGTTGATGTAAGATCAGGTTTCTTTGTAACTGAAATCTGAGGCTCTGTTTTGGGTTTGAGCTCTGTCTTCAGTGCAGGTTTTGGTTCTGGCTGAGGTTCAGGTTTGAGCTCTGTCTTCAGTGCAGGTTTTGGTTCTGGCTGAGGTTCAGGTTTGAGCTCTGTCTTCAGTGCAGGTTTTGGTTCTGGCTGAGGTTCAGGTTTGAGCTCTGTCTTCAGTGCAGGTTTTGGTTCTGGCTGAGGTTCAGGTTTTAGCTCTCTCTTTAGCGCAGGTTTTGGTTCATGCTTAGGTTCAGATTTTAGCTTCTGTGTAGCTTTTGATTTAAGTTCAGGTTTAAGCTCAGGCTTTGGTGTAGCCTTTGGTTCAGATTTAGGCTCAGGTTTAGGCTCTGGTTTGGTGGCTACAACTACTGGTGCCACTTTAGCTTCAGTTGGTAGCTGAGGTCCAGGCTTAGGTACCTCGGGAACCATAGGTTTTAGGACATCTTTAGATAAGATAAAGAGCTATTAGAGTCCATAACATGGGACTAACAGATAGCAGAGACAGTAATAAAAATAATATCAACATATTAAAGATTTGAAGGAAACAAAAAAAATGCAAATCACATTATACGATCAGTTAAAATCCACATATTTTGTGGACAGACACACAAGAAGGTTTTACATAATCATATGCAAAATACATAGTAAAATTATTTCCCTAAAAGAAGTATTTATTTATGACACATATAGACATTTCACACTTTAAGAATCTGAAACAATGATAAATCAGTGTAGCAACAAATGTGGACAATTATAATGTACCTTTAGGTGTAGGTTGTTGTTTTGACTCAGGCACAATTGTTACTGAGACTGTTTCCTCTATAGGCATGACCTCAGGTTCTACAAAAAATGTATTCAAATACTATAACATACTTTTATATCAAATTTCCTAATAATTAACCTATACTGCCTCAATGCTAGACCATAGTGGTAAAAAATAAATAATGCATGAGGTGCCCATTTATATCATCACATTATTTCCTAACACTGAGTAATTGAACTGATTTGCCAGATTTTTTTTTTTACCCTACACTATCAATGAGTTATGAAACAAAATACAATACATTGTGAAAATACAACAGTTACTAATGTGTTTTTGACCATATTCATTCTTAGTTTTCATAGCCAAAAATAATAATAATAATGTCCTAAAAGTTTGAATTCTCTCACCTTTTTGAGGTTTTTCCTCCACTGTTTGTGCAACCATTTTGGATACAATCTCTTCAATGGGCTTCTCCCGTTCTAATAGAAAACAAGTGAGCACAGATATGACAAGGATATGAGTACATTTCTTAGTATTCCTTAATAGAATGTTGTGTACGACATCAAATATGGAATGTCTGATGACAATGCTGATCATTTATTAGATACAATAGGTGGAAGGGAAAAAAAACAATTTAGTTAGTATAACAGAGCAATAACTCTTCACTCTTCACATATTTGATGAGGAGACACAAATGAAAAAGATCAGTGGGATGGGTAACGGTTCACACAGCAAGAAGACGAAAAATTTAGCAACGATTAACACAGAGAGTTAGGATAACCATTACGATCTCAGTTAGTGAAATCGTAGGCCTTTTATACCTTGAGTTGATGTGACTTCATGAATTACTTTTTCTTCTTGCACTGTCCAACTTACATTTTCTAGCATAGCAAACAAAGTGTAGCAAGAACACAGAGAGGAGACGGGTTTGAGAAGCAGGAAGGAATGAATGAAAATAATGAGCTTAGCCCTTGAAAGGAAAAATCAATTAAAAGCCTACTATTTAGATTCTGTAACATAACTCTATTTGAGCTAGTCTTAGTTAGAATCCCTAAATAATAAAAGAAAGACCCAACATCATGTAAGGACATGAATGAATGCTGCCTTCTTGGTTATAATTATTAGTTAATCATTCTGAACAGACATGATTTGTTAAAAAATAAGGGATGAAAAATTTATTAGGAGTATGATGGTTGAAAAAAAAAAGTGTAATCAGGTTAAGGGTGGAGTAACATTAAAAAGAGTACCTGTTACTTCAGACTTTTCTTCATAATGATAATATTCTGTGGACTCATCTTTCGAATGAGAAAAATTTTAAAGAAGTAATTATTAGACCGAATTGTATTGTTTATCAAATCTATTAAAAATCACTTGATGTATTCCCTCTTACCTTTAAAACTAAACATAGATGACACCTCGGGCACTTGTATCGATGTATCTGGGACATCTAAATGTATTGAGAAGTCTTATTTTATTGTTTAGTTATTTAGCAACTAAGCAAGTCTGTCTCTAAATTTGAAAATACTCACCATAGGAAATTGTTCCTAGATCAATTTCTGTAAAAATGATGTAAAGTATTGTTATTGGGAATTAAACCCACATTACCAAAAATTAGTAATGTTATTTCAAAACTAATGATCTTTATTGTATTTTTTTTTTTTTTTTTGTACCTTTTCCTGACAGGTACAGCTCAGCTGTACTTTTAGCTTCACCGATGGGTTCCAGTCGTGCGATCACTGAGTATACGCCTAAAACATTTTCAAGGAATATATTTCAAGGAGTTTAACTCGTTTAATTAAGATAAATAAATTGAAACTCACTTATGTTTTATTGTACACACCTTCATCCTCAGATGTTACATTATGTATGATCATAAAATGACGTCGCCCCTCACAATTGAAAGCATATTTTGGACTCTCTTTAAGCTCCCAAGAGTCTTTATACCATGTGACGACTGCATTGTCAAATGACAACTCGCACTCAAAAGTTGCAGTCTGGCGTTCCTTCACCAAAATGTTTTGAATGCGCTTAGTGAACTGTATTTGATCAGCTGGAAATAAAATATGATTCGAATAATTAATTTTGTATTGCATGTCTTTGCATGTTCCATATGAACCATAAAATACTTTCATATGTCTCCATCATTTTAGTTTCAAATAAGGTTAGACCCCTGTGGCCAAGCACTTCAAGAGTATTAAGAAAAGGAGAAAACATGTAATATTTATTAGTAATAACAAAAAAAGCAAAGAGATTAGCCTAGGGACCAAAATGTTCTATTACAAAGATAAGAGACATTTCTTTTTTCTTTTCTTTTTTTTTTTTTTTTTTTTTTGGAATGTTTAAACATAAATCTATGTTTATTGAACTATATTTGGTTTCACTTTTATGCAAGCTTTTACAAAATTATATAAAGACAGGGACTGATCCTTTTGTGCCAAATGGCCCCTTATCCTTGTGGTCTTCCTCCAAATCCATGATGTAGTGGTGTGAACAAAGTGAAGAGGTTAAGACTTGCATGCAAATATAAACAAAAGAGTGAAATAAAACAAAAAACTATGATCATTTCAGCTTTGGCTTCTTACTAAGACATGGATTCTGCTGGTTCCTGTTTCCTTTGTCAAAGTTTGTAAAACTCCCTTAACACATTTAAATACATTAATACACTGACAACAGGTATTAGGAAAAAGACTCACCTGTGACTGACAGTGTGGCACTGGAGATGTGTGGGCCACAGACCACGCGGTAATTTCCCTGGTCACTTGTCTGGACATTCTTGATCTTCAACAAGTGGCGATTACCCACTACTTTAATGTCATATTTGCTGCCGTTCTCAAGCTTCTTTGAATCTTTGTACCAAGACAGTATGATTTCTGGGTAGTTGATCTCAATTTCACACTCAAATACAGCTTCTGTGTTAACTTTGGCTGTTAGACTTTCAATGTCATTAAGCAGGGTAATGGGCTGCAAAAAGAAAATAAATGTACATAGTCATAACATGGTCATAGATATCATTATAGTAGATTAGGACTGAATGCTGACAAAGAGTCTTACTTCAGTTTGTTCCATTCTTCTCTGCAAATCAGCCACAAGCCTGGACAAATCTTCATCAGATTCTCTGCTACATTCATATTCCTTATTTAAAAATAAATAAATAAATAAATGAATAAATAAATGAATGAATAAATAAATAAATGAATAAAATTTACTTATGATTACACAATAAAAAAAAATCTATACAATAAACAAACTTTTGTAACAGAAAAAATTATATACCGGTCTTCCACTTCCTTCACCCTTTTCTTGCTTCAGCTGCTCAATGGCTTGAAGAAGACCACGATAATCTGTGATACCGTACAGGCGAGCATACTTCTCATACTCTTTTGGGTCTACATTTCTTAGCAGCTCAATTATGTCAATGTCTTTGTCCTCCTTAGGACTTTTCTGTTTGGAAGGTGTCCTGAAAATAATGGATAAGGCCAGTGATCAATTAATATAAATATTATATCTACTTGCCACATGTATTACTATATACATTTAAAAGTGTATGTATACAGTATATTTACAGCATATACTTATCACTATAAAGGGTTTAAAATCTTAAACTCACTTCTTGAGTTTCACTGTTTCAAGTGCAATTTCTTGCTTTTGATCAACGGTCAGATCTGTGCTGGATTCAATTTCTCCATGTTTGTTTGACGCCACACATCTGTACTGGCCAGCATCAGATTTGGTAACATCTCTGATTTCCAGCTTGGCATCTTGTCCCGTCTGCACAATGGCAACACGACCACCCTGATTCATCTGCCTCCATTTGCCCTTCATCCATTTGACATTAGGAATGGGATCGCCACCAACCTTGGCAATAAAGGTTGCAGTGCCCTCTGTAAAGTAAAACATGACATATACATAAATAATTTACCCCACCTAAAAATAATACATTTCTGTAAAAATAACTACTTACTCTCTGCTATACGGATGCTCTTAGGTTCATCAATAAAGAACAAGTTGTCAAGTTTCTGAGCAGGCTGAGTTGCTGAAGGTGCTGTTTGGGCTGCCACAGCCGCTGCTCCTGCTAATTGTTAAAGAACACCAGCAGTGTGAGTGCAAAGACATGAAATAAAAAAGGGATGTAACTCTAAGCAGATGCTTAATTAATGAACTGGTACAACCAATTTAACCCTTGTATTGTATTGATTAAAGGTCATCTTGACATTTGTACAGCCGAGACAGAAGATAATATTTGAAATACCATCGTTCAAACCATTTAATTTATTTTAGAACTTCAAAGCCAAATAGGAATTGGTAGTAATTTAAAACTACTCTTACCCTTGGGCTTGAATGCAAATCAGATGACAATTTAATGTGACATCGAATGTGTTAATGTGACAGTGATCTGTTTGTTTTATCAAAAGCAGTTGGTGTCTTATCCTATTATAAGTTATATTATAGTAGTCATATTAGTCTCATCACATTTTTTGTAATCTGTTCAAAATGCCCTGAACATTTGATGTAATATAAATTGAAAGGGTGCCGTATATCGGATGCACTTAAAAGTAAATGTAAGCATTTTCAAGTTCAACAGAAAGTCATGTTTTGTTTTGGGGGAATTAATAATTGTCCAATAAGGACCAAAAAATCCTCATGTTTTATAATAAATAGTATAAACCATTTATTAATTCAGAGCGGAATCAAATGATAAGATGAAATTAATATCTTTGGAGGAAAGATTTTACATTGGTCTTCTTCCTCTTCTTCTACTTCTTAGGACTATATGTCCAGTTAAAGGAGTAGGGTTAAATTGAGGGGTGCAGATACTTCATTTGTTAAAAAAACATAATGGAAAATAATAATAATAATAATAATAATAATAATAATAATAATAATAATATTATTAATAATAATAATAATAATAATAATAATAATAATAATAATAATAATAAGCTTTTCCATGGGAATAGTGCTCATGGATAAGAAATGATAATACTTATTTATTTAAAAATAAACTTAAAAGGTATTCCAAAGATGTTCCAAAATAGTTTAGTTAGTTTAGAAAAAGGAGTATAGGTTTAATGCATATTCATTATCCACATCTTAGATTCAAATCCTACCTTTAATTGTGACCTTGGCCTTAGAGAAATCACTACCAGCATTGTTGGTTGCCTTGCATAAGTAGTCTCCAGAATCAGTTCTGGATGCCTTGGCAATTGTCAGTGTGGCAGTGCCATCCACAAATGTGATATTGGAGTTGGCAGAGGAAATCACTTGTCTTCTGTCCTTCATCCATTGGATTGACAGGGGAGAAGAGCCACAAACATGGCAGCTAAGGCTAAGTAGCTCACCCTCATTTACTGTAATAGGCTTAAGGGTCTGATCAAAGGCTGGTGGTGTTTGTTTTCCTTAATAAGAAAATATATCATTTTATTAGCATCTTTGAATATTTGGAAACAAAACAATATCTAGAGTAGCAGAATAAGATCTAGAGTATCAACACAATAAAAGTGAAACAAATGTTCTGTACCGGCAATGTTTGTCAGCACATTGTAGGACACAGTACCAGCTTCATTAGAGGCACTGCAAGTATATGTGCCACTATCTGATGTTTGGGATTGTTTAATGCATAGCACAGCAATGTTGCCGTCAAAGGACATTTCACGGTTGTCAGAACTGAAGATTTCCTCATTGTCTTTGTACCAGCTGATGGACAGTGGCTGTGATCCAGACACATGGCCCTCAAATTTCACCAGCTTACCCTCATTTTCCTCATAATGCTCTTGAGGCTTTTTAGTGAAGGTAGGTGGAATTTTCGGTTCTGAAAACAAAGCAGCAATACACTTTAAATTTTAAAACGATCACTATCTTTCACAGATGTCAGGGTTAAAACTGGATATTTTAAGTACAATCAGAAGAATAGCAAGTGTACTATATGGAGCAAAGTGAACTTATACACCCAGGTTATCATTTTCTCTTCTAACTGGACTTTTTCCCTTTGGGCATTGTCCCTTTTATCCTAGTGGTCACCACATTGGATCACTCAATCCACAAGATATGGCACAGTATATATCCATCCATCCATCCATCCATCCATCCATCCATCCATCCATCCATCCATCAGCTATCCTGTTCAAGATGTTTTAGGGCCCTGAAGACTATCCCAAGGAACCCAAGGCACAAGGCAGTTTACATCCTGGATGGGAGTCCAACCACTCTCAGGGCACAAGCACACTGAGTTGTCTAAATGTAAGCTCTTTTTGCAATGGTTGAACTTTTCTCAACTTTAGGTCTTTTAAGTGATCCTGCATTTACTGTAGCAACCATTGTCCCTGCCATCATTTTTTTTTTGTTTTGTTTATTTTGTCCTGAGGTCTATTAAAAAGAGGTCTGCCGTTCAAATGAGTCTGTGTGAAACAAAAAGGCAGTTTGTCCAGCTCCAGGCCCATTTATGGAGTGGCTTCCCAAATGAATTTTCTAGTGGTGGTGGTGGTATTATACCTGGTATCTCATTCAGAGTAGAGTAGTAGTTTAGAGACAGATTAGTTCAGTTATTAACATCACTGTGGCCCTAAAGACAGAGGCCATGGGGAAGGCATCTCCTGTAGCTGGTGTCAGCTGAAGCAAGATGGCCAGGCTTCTACAGTGATGTGTCAGCAGGACTAAAACTAAAAGCCAATTTGGAGGCCTCTCCTGACAGCAGTGTAACATCAACAATAAAACAAGCACCCAACGGGAAAGCCTTTGCTATAACTGATATGTGACATGGCAGTAACATCCGTGCCAGTGGACAAGGCAGAGGCCTTCTGTGTCCAATCTCCTGCGGTCTCAGAGGAAGTCTCTTAAGCTGATAATGTGGCTCTGCTACCCTGCCCTGCTGAGAGCATCGCCCTGAGACCATGCCCTGCTGAGAATGTTGCACTGACACCCTGCTCTGCTGAAACCATTGTTCTATATCTCCACTCGTTTAATGACGTTGCTCCACCTCCCCTCTCAAACCCCTGGTCTAGTAATTTGATTGGATAAGTGATATTCCAAGAGTTTACATTTTGTAGAACATTAGCACTGGTACACTTCACTTTTAGTATCACTCTAATCACTAGAATTGTAAAATCCCAAATATAGCAATAGTTCAATTGCTTAAAATAATTAATTTCAAATAAACTGTTTATAAATGGGTGAATGGTAATTAACTTAAAATTATAACAATTGTTTTTGCTGAATAAGTTAAAGAAGACTGGTTATAGAACATATCAATCATCAGCATAAAATCTGACAAACACAATGAAAAAAAAAATGCTCCTAAACTATCTATATGCTAATAACCTAACCATATATCAAAAAGCCATATCATAAATGTCCTATTACAAAAGACCGTATATTCTCACACATGCTCTGACAATTAACAGTTATACAGATACCACTATTAAAACCACAGGTGTGATATATAGTTTCAGACATTTGTTTAACAATGCTGACCATTTTAAAATAATAATTAAGTCTCCATAACTATAACGTAATACTTATGTAATTCCCAGAAATAGCTAATAAATCAAGATAGCCTGCTTTTTATGTGCTTAGAATACATTCCTTGGTGCTTATAATCAGCAGCTAAGAAGTGAAGAAAGCTTGGGACATAGGTTAGAATACTAATTTCTAGTTAGTTCTAGTTAATTGAAGATGGGCACTATTTGATTAGCAAGAAGAAAAAGTCCTGCCATCTTTAATCTTGGAACTTTTGCAGTAATTCAATTTACATTTTGTACCCTATTGCCAGTTGCCTGACTGCCAATATGACAACCCGATTTTTTTAGACACTTTCCCAATTTTATATCAGCACAAATTATTTCTAAATTAGCAAACATGTTACCTATAAAAGATTGTGAATTGAAGTTCTCTATCATGTATCAATATTTGATATCACAGATATCAGTTCCATAGGAATTTTTGAATATCTTCATTACACTCCTGTTGACTTTCCAACATACAGTAGAGTCTAACAACTGTTTATATGAGGCATAGATCTGTTAACTATCCTATACCAGGTAACAAATATTTTGAAGCACCTGCGAACATACATACCCTTTAGTTTCTGCTCAAACTGAGCAGGTTCTAAGAAAAACAATGTAGCACACACAACTTATTTTTATTATTCTGGATACAGATTCTTAAATATTCTGACTTAAGTTGCATATAGATGTTGAATCTTGTGCCTATTATTAATGACAGCAATTGTTAGACAAATGCTTAAAGACTAGAAACCTTTTCCACATTATCCTTATCCAAGTAGTATGACTAAACATGATGATAAGCATTTCACTGCATATCGTACTGTGTATGACTGTCTATGTGACAAAAATAAAATTTGAATTTGACTTTGATAGTGTCAACTTTTTGATAGAAAATGATGCGGTAGAGAAGAGAAAGAATCCAAAGTTGTACAAACCTGTCACTGTTGTCACATTGGCATGACAAATGTCTGTTCCATATGAATTTGAGACTTCACAAGAGTACTTTCCTGGTGTTTCACTGTTACACTCATGAAGGCACTCCAGGGCACATGAATTTTCTGTCACTCTTGTGTTATATCTGTACGAGGCATACAGCTGCTTTCCATCTTTGTACCATGTTACAAACAACTTTGGAGCTCCAGTATAAGTGCACTCAAGACTTAGTCTACTGGTAATTGGGATGACAATGTCACTCAACCTCTTCAGGAAGCACGGAGGTTCTAGGAGGGGCAGCAGAATCAATTTTTTTTTTTTTTTTTTTTGTCAAAACCGCAAACACCAGATGTACAGATTTCAAAGCATCCTCAGCCATCCCCAGAAACATGCTAGCAACTGAAGAGCACATCATTCCTCGTTTATTTTCCATATAGGGAATTTGTTTGAATGAGATGCAACATCTTCCAAGCTTTTCAGAAAACGTGCATAACCAAAAAAGATGAAAAGAAGTTGTTCCAAGCATTCCCAAAACACAAGCACTAGACAACTCAATTCTTAAGACACATGCTCTCTGTCATGGTCAACTTGAGACCATTCATCACATCATATAATAGCTTGTAAGGAAGCAGCAAAGACAAGAACATCAAAGCACCATGCTGTCCTACACGGCAATAACACCTTGCACTTGAAACTTTACAAGAGGATGTTCCAAAGTTTTTATTGTTATAACTGTGCAAGCACTACAACATTGAAAGAGTTTTGCATAACTTTGGTGCTATATCAGTAAGAGACAAAGATCTCTCAATTTCTTCAAAAAGTGGGTTCGTTCTGAGAGAAAAATTATTTAAAATCTTCAATTGGAATTGGAATTTCTTTACACAAATTACAATGAAAGCAATTAAAGCGATTGAAACACTTTAATTGCTTTGCTGGTGATTTGTTTAAAGAAATCCAACCCAAATTGTTATAATTATGGACCTGTAATCTTGATAACGTTGGCATGGCAGAGATCTCTTCCAGAACAATTAGAGATTTCACAAGAGAAGCTGTCTTTCTGTGGTGTCCTTTGTACACATACTGTATGTAGGCACCCAAAATACACGAATTTTCTGTCACCACTGTGTTATATTTTTTTAGAAGACATCAAATAAAAACGATAGGTCTGGGTAGGAAGCAGTGTTATTCTGTGTTATTCCTGAAGAGAAATTCATCTAGGACCATAATCCATAAGATGGCTTCAAATTCTGTGCCTAAAAGAGGTGATATGACCATTTCCTTTCAACCTAAAAATGAAGAATTGAATTTGTGGATAAATCTTAGAAAGATATGTTTCAAGAGGAACAATGTAATATATAAATCTAAGCCTGATAAGTGCAATGTTGGAAGTCTTTTAGTAGTTTTCTTGTTATATTCAAGAGGACATTCATTAAATATAAGAGTGTAAAGCTGTTTTCTGTGAGCAGCATTTACTGAAACTTATGACTCAGAGGTGACGTCTTGAAAAAACTGTGAAATATGAATAAAACTATTCGCTTTAGAAGCTATCATTTTAAATTGAATTTACTTGGGTAAAAGTCCGATCCATTGGTTGTGTAATGATAATTTTCCAAAGCTATTCATTAAGATCCATTAGAGTAGCCCATCAAGATCAGGAAAACTTTTTCTTTCATCCAAATTCCATCCTAAAAAGATTTACACTTTATCAGATGAATGTATCAGTTCTTCTGTACCTTCTATATCTTCTTATATTCCTCAGAAACACTTGGTTTTATGTGTCAGTAAATAAGCTGGCCAAGAAAAAGGTCCTTAGTTGAAGGGAAAGACGGTAATGCTCAAGCACTGAGTACACACATACTGTAGCTCAGTGTTCTGCACAGATCACAATAAGGTACTTGAAAGGATTGGAATGACCAAAGATTTTGGATAAACCACCAGCTAGGAATGAACAAATTACTGTAACTTCAATTTAGCAGAAACCTAAAATGCACAGTACAAGTAGAAACTGGATTTATCTGTAGTTGGCACCCTGCCAGACAGAGATGAATAACCAAATTCCAACATTCTGCAGAATCCATGTAGGAGCATTACATAACCACATTTTTCCAGACAATCCATTCAACCGGACTTGTCCCAGTGTTGAATCTGTAATAGTCATGGTCCAGGTATCTGCTCTAGCATTTCTCCAAGCTGACAAATGTAGACTGCCATCATAGCTTCCTGGTATACATCTATTTTAGTTTTATTTTTTAAAGATTTTAGAAAGAGTCATTGGGCAACTAATAATGTTTTCTCATTTTTATTTTACAGTCATTTCTTTATGTATTTTCCATGAACACAAGATATTAGTGGTTTCCTGCTGTGCTATACTTACTATACTACATTGTCACATAACATTGCGTTACCTAGTTTCAAAGTTGCCTGTGTTTTTGTATGAGGATGTACTAATATTAGTTTCCGCCTTATTTCCAACATTTCTTGAGAGCTAGATCCAGAATATCACTTGAAGATGCACGAAAGCTTCAGAACATTTTAATACTGCATATTGTTCACGCAAACAAAGCTGTGTTGATCATGCAAACATGCAAAATCCATAATTTGCCTTGTTAGCAGATTTTACCCGCTCTGCAAGTTAGTCAACACACTGGTTAGTTCAAGGAAAACCAACATAGCTTGCTCTATCTCTGACATACTAACCTCTCGACCCAGCAACTGATTCTGAAGACATCTTTCCGATTGTATTTGATAAGCAATATTGGTATTCCTCAACATCTGATTTTTCAAAAGAACGTAACTTCAATTGTGCAACTGAATCTTGAAAAACAAGCGCATGTCTTTTGTCCAAAGGAAGTGGTTTAATGCTATTAAACCAGTTAGCCTCAAATGGGTCTTTACCAATAACCTCACACTGAAACACAGAAGTTGGTCCCTTTTCTAGATCCAGCATTTGTAGGGAGGGAGGTTCTGAGGATCAAAATAATAATAAAAATAATAAATTTCATAATGATCGTGTTCAATGTTAAAAGCCTTACAGCCATTGTATTGAACTTATAATTACCATATTCAGAGTTAGTTATTTAAGTTGAGGTGGGCTGCAGTTATTTATTTATTTATTTATTTATTTATTTATTTTTGTAATAGCATCTACACCACTACTTTTAAACACTAAGTTACTTTGCACTCAAACGTAACAAGGTGTAACAAGGAAACAAGTTTTCAGTTTTCAGTTTAAATATGGCATAGTGTATATACCACTCACTTCTTCACTAATTAATTTAAAGTCATGAGAATAAACAGTTTACTGTGACAGGCTACAAAGTGCCAAAAAATACAGTTTTTCTTTTCGTCTGTGTAACAACGTCAGCAGCAACCTTATTTCCCCTCTCATCTGTTCTAACCACTCAGCATTCAGCACCACCAGTATACTAATCACTATGACAATGGTGCTGATCCTTACTTGAGCCGATATCACTTAAGTCACTATTATTGAAGTCAAATGTCAGCAATGTGAGTAAATGAGATACACTTTTCAATTTGAGATATACCTGTGCAAATAGTGCATCATACCTTTTTAAGTAGTGTTTAATCAGTTATGTCTGAGCCTTGTGTATGGATTTGCACAATTTTGGTTTTAATTCCTCACTACCTGCACATAACGAACTCTGAATATGGACTATTATTTCCCTTATGTTCATAACCAATAACGAATTCAAGATAAATTTCAGTGTTATACGGATATGTAGAATAAAATAAGATTATATGAAAGTAAGGCTTTTAAAAACCATGAACGTATATCCATAGCCCTATATAACCAATATTACTGTCAACAAATCACAATATACACAATAAGTGCCTATACACCACCAAACAAACATGCACAGATACAAAAAATGTAGAATATATGGAATACGACAAGTAATTCCCTAGTCACAAATTGATGCTTCCATTATTAGGCTTAAAAGAGACGTATGTAAATGCCGACATGCAATCCACAGTATATACAGCAGAAGTATATAATTCCGAAAACTAAACCTTTCCTTACCTTTGTTTGCTCAAATAATGTTAATGTTAGTTGTGTTATACACTGGACATTGGATATTCAGCTACACTAAATTTGCCAGTTTCTACTAATATAGCCTTATCTACAACAGAGTTATCTATCCTGCTAGAAGAGGTACCAAGGAAAATCCTCAAAAAAGTACACATATTTCTGATGTCCCATACAACGTATATATAAATAAAGTATATTTTCCAAAGATACTTGGAAAGAGCAACAAAATATTAAGATAAGATAAAATAAGAGATAATAAGATAGTTTCCTTTAAACATATATGAATAATACACATCAGCTTTTACATTATAAGAAAATGAAATATAAGCTTTACCATAAAGAAATATAAGCTTTACCATAACTACATCTTGAACCTTTAATAATCAGTGTTCAGGACTCTTGAGCTCCAATTATTACTGCACATTCCATTGTGCAAACAAAGCTTTAAGTTAAACAAACAAATTAACTTACCAATAATGCTCAGGTTAGCAATGCAGCTATCAGTGCCATGCTTGTTGGAAGCACGGCAGGTGTATACCCCACAGTCTGCCTTGGTTGAGTTCAGAAGCTCTAGACATGATGTGGTTTGAAACGTGATGATCCTGATCTTCTCACTATGGCTGAGTTCAGTGTTAGACTTGAACCATTTGAAGATCACATCCGGAGCATCTTCTATTTCGCATTTGAAATTCGCAGCACTGCCGACTTTGATTTCGAGGTCCTGGATTTTTTTCCTGAATACTGGTGGCACTAAATTTTGTGAAATAAAGAGAAGAAAATGAAAATAAATCATCTGGCAGATTATTTATTTATTTATTTTTAGAGATTGTGCTCAGTTGAGTCAGGCATGGATAGGAAGAAAAGAACAGTAGTCCTCATGTGACTGTGAAAAAGAGATGCCATGAATGTTAAAGAAATGAAATTAAAAGAAATGATGAAGCCATTTTTCATGGTATGGGGTGAATTCATGAGATGAATGGTCGATATGGCAATAATATAATATAATTCTAAATCATTCTCTTGCAATTATAAGGTTTTTTTCATTTTGAGATATTGACTTGTGCCTGTGCCTTTATATTTTCCATATAATATTTGCATATTACTTAAAAATAAATAAAATTATGTTTTATTCATATGCTGCCATGACTAAGAAAAAATTGTCAGATACAACCTTATAATCCCAAAGGGGACGAAATAAATCATTTAAAATTATGTGACCCCTATGTGAAATTACTGAGTAGACCGTCACATTGCCATAACGTCCACTTCTTGAATCAAGAAAGGAAACAGGAAAACAGAGATAGAGTATGACACGCCCATGAATAGTTATTTTCAGAAATTAAAAGACTGTGAAATGATGACAGATTTCACACATCGTAAAAAATAAATAAATAAATAAATAAATCCCTAAAGAAACAAATGGGAAAAATGTGATAGAAAGTTGAAGGTGGAATGTGAAATAGATTAAATAGCAATAGGTGGGTTATGTTTCTGCCTAGTAATTAATTAGTAATTATCCAAAGTTTCTACACCTAAAATGAAAACTGTTAAGGATTAGGTGAGTCATTGTGACAAATACAACTCCATATTCAAACCTCTTGAATGAATCGTGAGTCTTGATGATGTTGAAGCCTTGCCACCTTCACTCACAGCCTCACATGTGTATTCTCCTTCATGTTTTTCCTTTGTAACTTTGCTGATTGCTAAGCTAAATGCATCATGGTGTTTAGTACTTTTGAACTCTTTGCCAGATTTGATCAAATTGCCATTGAAAAACCAGCTAACTTGGTTCACATTTTTGATATGGACAGTAAATGTAACCATAGAATTCTCCACAACAGCAACATCTTCTAACGGTAATTCAAAAGCAATACGCTTGGTCAAACCTTGTTCTGTTGCTGTCTTCAGTGTTACATTCTCTTTTTTAAATTCTACACTTTTCTCAGTAAGAACTTCTGTTGACTTTTCTGTTGAAAATGCTGCCTCTGCTATGGTAGCAGTGATTTCTTCAAAACCTCCATCTCTCTCTTCTTGAACTGCCAGAGATTTAATATTGTGCGTTCTAGACTGAATTGATTTTAAGATATCAGATTTTGCTTCAGTGTCCACCTGAATCATCTGCTGTTTTGATTCTTGCACTATAATTTGTTCCTGGGCAATTCTGTGATGGAAAGATTCTTTGGATTTCAAAGCAGCACATTGAGTCTTTGTTGGTGCTGACTGTTCCACATTTTCAGTTAACTGTACAGACTCTGTCACTGTTGAGAGCATCCCTTCTGAAGAAGATGTTTTAAACTGAACTTGCTGGGGACTAAGGACTGGTGTTGGCTCAGCCTGTTCAGAAGTGAACACCTGGTGTTCCTGATAAATTATAGAGTTTAAGGCAGACTGGAGTTCACTCCTAAGATCAGCTATTTGAGGATATTCGCCTTCAAAAGCGATTGTTATCTCCATTGGAGCAGATGCAGTTGTAATAAGATATGAAAACATTGCGTGCTGTGGTTCCTTATGCAGCGTAACCTCCTTTACGTCTACAGCTCTCAAACTACCTACGACATCAGCCAGGATTAATGGCTGATCGCAAGCCACAGCACACTGTAATGCATCTTTTAATTGACGTTTAATGTCCAGACTGTGTGGTTTTGGTGCAGGAATCACAAATGTGAGCTCCTTGGGAAGTGTTTTGCTTTCCTGAGACTCTGTGACTAGAAGAGGTCCTGAAGACTCGGTAAGAATGTTTATTGCTGTCGTTTTTGATTTGTCAATATTCTTCGATATAGCCCCTATTAAAGTGTGCTTCTCTTCTATTAATGTAGACTGCTTCACTGATTGGCCTTCGTGGATATGAACAGCATAATCCTGCTCAGCAGCTTTAAGGGTGGAACAGCTTTCAGTAGATATGGCCTGTTCCTCAATATGACCAGACTGTATGGGTGGTGTGGGTTCTGAACCTACCTTGCAAGTAAATTTCTCTATCGTCTCTACACTGTCTGTGTGACCTTCCTCTAATGCATATTTGTCTAGCACTGACATTGCATGCATAATATTCCAGTGGTCCTCCTTTTGAATAAGTGCATGATGCTCTTTTTCACGACTAGCCAAAGGACTTTCCTTTGGGAGCTCCATAGTTTCGGAGACCACATGAAGAATATTTAAAGGTTTTGGTTCTTTTCTCTGTTCAGGTTTCACCCCTTTTTCAGAAACATCAATATCTCTGGAGGAATCTGCTGTCAGATTTAACTTCTCTTCAGTATGAAGCGCATATTTACGGATTTTTTCTTGTCTCTGCAATGCTGTCTGCTTATCTGGTTCTTCTACTGAAAGCAACCCTTCTTTGTATAAAGCAGTCTCCGTCTGCACAGACTGAAGATGTATATTGGCTGGAGCCTCTTTTTGTGGTTTTATATATTCTGGTGTCTTTTCAGAAGAAAACTCTGATAAATGTTCATAATGTACAGCTCTCTGGTCATCCAGACACATTGTTTGTAAAAGAGTTGAGATTTTCCTGGCATCACCTTGCTCAGGTCTTGGTTTCTCACTAGTAAATCTATCCTGAGATGGAAGAATATTTTGATCACTTATTATTTGTAGATGAAGCAACGGATCCTCTTCTTTCTGGCAATGCACTGAAACGGCACGGTCTAGACCTGCGATTTCTGCTACTTTGTCAGCATGGAGCGTATGCGTTTCCTTAGCAATAAAGGCTGATTTAAACATTTGGTCTTTGGATAACTGTGCAACATCCGCAGCTGGTTTATCCATTTCTAAATTGCTTTCTTTTACAAGTGTGTGCTTTTCTTCACTTACAGACATAAATATTGGTTTGGATTTTTCTTTTCCGACTACGGGTTCGGTGAATTCCAAGGATGGTAATATGGAAGAATGAGCCTCTGTAACTGGCAGGTTCTCTGATGATATTGCAGAATACAATAACTTAACCCCTTCTGTAACTCTGAAAGATTTCTCTTCTTCAGGGTAAGGTATGTTTTTGTGTTCTTCATTCAAGATGGCCAGCTTTGACTCCACCTGATGACTATTGAGAGAATGTTTTTGCTCTGTAATAGCATGTATGCTTTCTCCTTCTTTGCAAGTTATAGGGTCAGCCTTCACAATAGTAAGAGGGGTTACACTCTGAGAAATTGCAGACATCAGCTGTGAGGGCTGTTCCTCAGTAAGCTCAAGCTCTAAAACCTCAGGGCTTTTGACACGATCAGAGTGATCTTCTGTGAAACCTTGGTTTTCTTGAACAGCAGATGTCACTGCAGCCATGTGGAGCTGTTTCTTCAGTTTTGCCATGGCTGGTTGTGGCTCTGTTAAAGCAACAATTACTTTCTCTTGCATTTCATCAGAATGCAGAACTGACGTTTTCTGAGATACCTGCTCTCTGTGTACTGTTGCAGATGTAATGTCTACCTCACAATGAGTATCTACTCGATCACTTGATATTGTCTGTGTGTCTTCAGTGGTATAAATAATCTGGCGTCCTTCCTGCACACTAGCTGTGGCATGTCCAGAAATGCTTACACTGTACAAACAGGACTCAGTAGCATGTTCAGACTTGGACATTGTAGATGTTTTCTGCTCCACTGACCCCATTAGTTCATGTTTTTGGGATGTTGAGATTGTATCAAGAAAGACAATTAGTTCTGCATTGCAACAAGCTTCTCCATGTGGATTGGATGCCCTACATGAGTAGAGGCCACTATCACTTTGCTGAATTTCCATTATTTTCATGCTGCCAGATCCATCTATATTACTAACAATAATACAGCATTTACTAGGCTGAATGAGATGGCTACCTCTGAACCACTGAATTTCCGGAAATGGAGAACCTGTAACTGTGTATTCAAAAACAGCCTGACCCCCAACTGGGCAATGCACAGACTCAATTTCTTTTGTGAAATGTGGAGGTTGGCTGAAAGTCTCTACCTTTTTGGCATCTTTTACTTTAACATGAAGATAAGATGTGCATGTTGATTTGCCAAATTTGTTGCTCGCAGTGCAGATATACTCTCCCTCTAATTCCTTTATAACATTGCTTATAACCAGAGTGTATTCTTCATTCTCTTGCACAAATGTATAAACAGACGAGGTGGTTATTACTTGGCCATTGTGGCACCACTGAACAACAGGTTTTGGAAATCCTGCTACAACTGCAGTCAATTTAGCTGTGTTTCCTACAGTTACAATGGCTGGGGAGAGTTTGGTTACAAAAACTGGCTTTTCCATTTTTTTCTCTAATGCTTCTGAATAGACTTTAGATTCTGGCGCAAGTTCAAAGGTTTTGATTGTGGTGTAAGATTCCTCTTCGGTACACACAGCTGTGCTAGAAAAATCTGTGCACAAAAGGTAGATTATATGTATATATAAATAAATGTTTTACCGAAGAAACAAATGAAAGTTGTATGTAATTAAAAGATTTGTCAATTGTTACCTAAATCTGCTTTGGGCATACATACATATATACAATCAATGACATTTTGTGCATTAATCAAATACGTGACAAATCATAATAATTATAACAATGATAAGGAGTAGAAAATCTTCTTTTACCTTTGACTTCTTCCACATACACAGGTTCCTCAACCCTTGGCACTGCGAAACGAAAATACACCGTATTAAATTCCAGGGGAAAAAAATCATACAATATATATCAAGGTAAAAAAAAAAAAAAATAATAATAATAATAATTCAAACTATAATAAACCATATAATCTCCCTTGAAGGATGTCCAGCAGTCATTTCTCTACAGGTTCTCTTTTGATGTAATGTTTTGAGAGATATTATATTTTACTTATATGGATTAAGAGTAAGAATAGAAGTTTCTACAGGAGTGTAGCCATAAAGAATAAGAAGAAGCAAAGCATGCAAATGCCAACCTGTCTTCACCCTGAGTTGAGTGCCGCACTCACTGTCTTCTGAAGCATTGATCATTTTGCATGTATAAGTTTCTCCTTGCTTGGGACCAATATTCATTACGTTTAAGCAGCACAAAGGTCCATCGTGCTTCAGTGAGTACAACCGTGGCTCTTCAACCATCGACTGATTGTGCAGCCATGTCACATATGAAGAGGGGATTCCTTGGAGGACATAATAAAGAGAAACCTTGTCTTGCTGCTGTGCAGTGGTTTCGGGCTGTAGTTTCATAAGAAACTCGGGCTGAATCGATTTATATATAACGGGATCCACCAAAGGTACCACATCAGGGTAGTAGTTTCTCAAGGAGGAGGTATTTAACGGTCCAATAGTCTGGACGTACTCCTGTTTTTCTTTGTCAGATGTCTTTGCAGTGGGCTCATTTTCACTTTTAGAAGATTTACTGACAGAGTCAGAAGGGATGGGGGTTTCTGCTTTGGAGTCTGCTTCTTTAGCTGAGTGAGAATAAAGTTATGGAAATTAGGGATTACTTATCATTAAGAGGAAATTTTAGAATCGATAAAAAGAAAATGTTAGTTTGATTACAATATTGTTAGGCTAAGCTTGGCAAAGATTAGACTGATGACAGGATTATACAGGATATTACACTGTCAGTGATAACGTCGGTGTAATGAAAAAATAAAACCTGTAAGCACCTTCTACTGTGAGCCTTGCAGAGGTTCGATTCTCGCCGTTTTCATTTTTAACACTGCAGCCGTAACTTCCCTCGTCTGTGAGTTGCACATTGAGTATGACCAGAGACAAGACCCCTTCATGATCCATACATTGTACTCTTTCTGTATCTGTGAGTGTTCGTCCATTATGGTCCCATACGATTTCAGTAAGAGGCTCCCCAGTGAAAGAACAGTTGAACTGCGCCATGTCGCCCAGGCTGACTATGAGATCATTCATTTTCAATGTCAAAGCAGGTTCGCTGGAATGTTCTTTCGCTGATGACATGTGCTGTTGGACTTTAATGCTTTTCACAGAGGTTGCGCACGTTTCCACAGTGGACACCATTTCAAATGTTTGAGCAGTGGAAGAAGAAGAATGAGTCTCAGTAAAGGTGTGAGAAGTGACCTCCTCCAAAAGAGATACTTCACTGCTTGACACACTTTGCCTACTTATGGTTTCCACATTGTGATCTGGGCAATAAAAAAATAAAAAATAAAATAAAATAAAATTGTAAGATCAAACAATTACGTCAGTCTTAAAATTGTCTATTATTAATTCCGAAGAGGCCATTAGAGCAGTGTGAGGTTGGTAGAGTTGAAAAGGTGTTGCAGTCTTAAAAACTTTTTTTTTATATATATATATTTTTGGTCATCTGGAGGCCCAAGTCCAGCACAATGTGGTGACTTCCCAGTCCACTAATGCAAATAATTACTTAACCACCAGGCTTGTGTAAGAGCAGGTAAGTTACATAATGCGACATTCCCATTACAGGTTTAAAGTGGCACGTATTTGATGCGTTTCCTAAATGAGTCAGATCTGAGCTGTTAAGATTTAGATGAAAAATGTTAGATTTATGCCACTTTTTATATGTGATCCCAGATAGGATACATATCTAATATGTGGCCATGCAGTTGCATTGCAGCAGACGTATGAGCAAAAACTGTTGCTGGTCTGTCACTGGTAGTCATTGACACTAAGCCACTACTGTAAGACACGCATCTACTGTCCTGCAACACTCAACATTCATAGATTAAATAAAGAACATGGTGGTATCCAAGACTGGCCAGGTCTCTTTTTTCACTACTGGAGTTGAAGATGCTGATAAAGCAGTGCATTTGTGGTAGTAAGAGTTATAAGATTTGGCGTAAGACAGTCCAAGGGTTTCAGCAAGACATTCAGTGCAAGATAAGAAGAATACCGTGTGACACTACTATGAGCCATTGTGCAACTTCTGTGATACACGCGTCTTCAACAGTGCACATCAAACTTCACTGCACATGCGCATACCACCAGTCAGCATCCAGTGTTTAGAGAAAAAAAAAAAAAAAAAAGAATAGAAGAGCAATTGGAAGAGCAGTTGTGACTGTAGTCAGTAGAGGGGTGATGCAATAATTTCTCAGCATTTGTGCAAATAAGTAATTCCAGGTAAAACTCTAAGGACTCTACTGAGAATCATGTAGCTAAATGGTATAGTTGGGTCCATAACCATACTTACAGTAGTTAAAGGCCAAAGAAAAGAGCTTTAAAGCTAAGATCAATGAGGCAAAATATGCAGTGACCACGGTTGCTCAACATGCCTCTTCTATGAATGTTATTGGTGTGGAAAAAATATGCACATGCTTGTACTTTCATAAGAGAGATCTTGATCACACCGATGACAATTATGGTTCACTTACAAACACAAAAGTGAACCATCAAAGCAGAAAGCAACAAAGCAATAAAGCTTGTAATGTGAATGTAGTTATACTGTGATGTACCCCAGTCCTCCAGATTTGGGTTGGTAAAATTTTAATGATTTTTGTTCCAGCAACCTGATCTAATTAATCTGATAATCTAATTAACACCAATAAGTGAATGATATTGGCAAACAAACAAACAAACACACCTCTATATATATATATATATATATATATGTGTGTGTGTGTGTGTGTGTGTTTGCTATTATCATTCACTTATTAGTGTTAAGGGATATGTGGATGAGGATGTATTGTACAGAACATATGGCATTTCTAATCTAATACATAGAGTCTATTAAACTCTGAGTTGTCTGGGAAATTTTGTCCTACTGTATAGTGTTGATTGTTGATGACTCAGTCATTACTAATTCAGACAAATGCCCTTACCCTCTCTAGAGACATGGAACGTGGCAGACTCTCTCTGCTCAACAGATACATCATGTAGAGAAGACATTTTCACAGATGGAACTCCAACATCTGGAGAAACCACTTCAGAAACTGATGAAAGAGAAATACAAATGTTAGCAAGATAGAGCCAACCCTATCATTGTATCATTGTATGGACCTTTATATTTTATTCTTTCTTTGCGTGTGTGTGTGTGTGTTTTCCCTACCTTCTACATTGAGTACAGCTGAGCTGGTGGCTTGACCAAAGTCATTTCTGGCTTCGCACGTGTACTCAGCTGCATCCTCTGGGAAGACTTCAATGAGCAGCAGAGTGTGTAGATTTCCTTCTCTCTGGAACTTACACTTGAATCCAGAAGATAATACTTGAGATTCTTTATACCAGGAGACCTGGGGCTCAGGGATGCCAGTCACTTCCACAGAGAAGCGTGCAGGTTGACCAGCTTCAACAGACAAAGGCTCCATATGCCTGATGATCTGAGGTGGCTCAGGATCTGAATTGTATTTAAAAGGTTATTAAGACAACTAGGAACCTGATAATAATAATATCCAAAAATAATAATAATAAGCAGGCCACCAATTAACTACCTAAGCAGCAAAGAACTGCATATTTCACCACTGACACAAACTGATAGGGAGGTGAAGTTAAAGTAGATTGCTTTTGTAATTACTTGATAACGTGTTTATTAAGTATTACTTGCAAGACAAAAATGAAGCTTTTACAAACTATGTATGAGTAAAGTATAATTGTATGAGCAGTTGGTAAGGGCACTCACTGTTGACATGCAGAGTCAATGTACTCCTATTCTTCCCAGCAATAAAAGTGTATTCCCCAGCATCACTCTGGTAAGTTTCAGCAATTGTCAAGCGGTGCACCTTTCTGATAGTCACATAGTTGTACCGCTTTTCTTGAGAGAATTGGATCTGAACTCCATTTTTCAGCCAGCGACCTTCGATTTCTTCCTCACTGACTTCAAACTCAAAAATGGCTCTTTGCTTCTCGACCACCTAGATTGTGAAGGAAAGATGATAAAAATGGGCATGCAAGAGTTCATGTACTGGTAGTTCAGTCATACCTAAGTAATAATAATGTTAGACTTACCCTTATTTCTTTTTCAGCAGGCTCAGAGATGTGAACATCCTTGCCCTCTACTGTCAGGTGAGCCTTGGAGATGCTTGAGCCGGCAACCACAGAGTATTCGCCAGCATCAGACATGCGGATGCTCTGGATGGTCAATCGCTGAAGGGATTTGTCTGTGGTAGCTTTGAACCTAAATATTTAAAATCATACCAAGCAACATTTCTTTTAGAACCATATGACTATGTTTCCAAATGGGTATATGGGTATTGTGGAAAATGAAACACCTTTAGCAGTACCTGTCAGATAATTCAAGTTCCTGTCCATCTTTTAACCAAGTGACATGAACATTGGGCTCAGAGAGCTCACATTCAAAGGTGGCCTTTTTCTTCTCAGTGACCTTGATGTCTTTGATGTGTTTTGTAATCTCAATGACACGGGCTAAGAAGCAGAACACGTGCGTCATTGTGATGAAACAAAAAGGACGACCAAAATTGGCTATACCAAGTAGAAGTTAAGAACTCACATTCAACGAACAGTTTTGCCGATGTCTCAGCAGATCCTGCCACAAATTTGTACTCTGCACTATCCCCAAAATGCACATTTCGGATAGTGAGAGAGTGTGTGAACTGTTTGGAACGAATCTGGGATCTGTCACTGGATCTAATCACTACTCCATTCTTTAGCCATTTGTGGCTGATACCTTCATAATTAACAGTCACTTCAAATGTAATGGTGTCCCTCTCTTGAGCACTGAGGTCCTCGAGCATGGATGTGATTTCTATGGCTGAAATATTTTAAAATGGTGCAAATATAAAAATAAAAAAAATTAAGGTGTAATATTCACATCTTAAAGCAACAAATAAGCATGGAGAACTTTAAACTGACTTACGGTTAACAGTCAGGATGGCAGAGACACCGTCATCTCCACAGACAAATGTGTATTCCGCTGCATCATCTATGCTAGCGTTCATGATTTTCAGTTGATGTAGCTTGCCCTGCACTACAATTCCGAACTTCTCGCTCGTTTCAATCTCAAATCCATCTTTTAGCCAGATGGATGGGACATTAAAATGTGAAACTTCACATTCAAATGTGGCCACCTGGGTCTCTGGAACCTCAACATCCTTCAGGGGGTTTGTCACAGTCAAAGCTAAATAAATGTTAGAATGGACATCATTATTCAACATGTATACTACTACATAGGGATGCCTACTTTACAAAATGTAGAAAGTTTACATACATTCAACATGCAGATGTGCACTGCATTGTAAATGTCCAATAAGAGCAGTGTACTCTCCTGTCATGCTCTCGTCCACGTTCTGAATAACCAGTTTGTGGGCTTTTCTTTCTGAGAGTAGCTTAATATTAGAGCTTGGGTTGAGTTCTTGGCTATTGAACATCCACTTAACTGGAATGTCATCATGTGATAAGCTCAGCTCAAATGAAGCAGTGCCGCCCAACAATGAAGTTACATCCTTGGGCTTCTTCACCACCTTGATAGCTACAAGAGAGGAAAAAAAATTAAACAACATCCCATGGACGCATCTGTATGAACGCATTAATGGACGAATACTTACTCTCAACATTGAGTCTGGAATTAGCAGAGAGCTTTCCAAGTTTGAATCCATAAACAGATTCATCATGGGTGTTGCAATTTTTTATCTTCAGGGTGTGAACCATGCCATCTACAGTGATTTCATATTTATCACTGGGAATGATTTCAACACCATTCTTGATCCACTGGGCCCCTTTCACATCCAAATGAGTGAGTTCAAGGTTGAACACAGCATCTTGTGTCTCAATAACAGTTTGGTTCTTCATAGTCTTTTTGATCCTAACAGCTATAAAATGGCATTCAATTATTAACAACCAAAAGATAATTAAAGCACAATGCACCTACTGTATATAGTAAAACTCGAATGTACCTTCAACCTTCAGGTTAGCAGATGTTGTAGAGTTTGCAACCTGGTATGTATACTCTCCAATATCCTGTGGTCTGGCGATATCAATAACAAGGCTTCTTACAGTCCCATTGTCTTCACTCCTGACATTGTCATTGAAGCTAACAGACTCTCCATTCTTAAGCCACTTTCCTTCAGCAGATTCACTTGCAACCTCACACTCTAATACAGCAGTTTGGGACTCTGCTACTGTCAAATCACAAAGTGGTCTACTTATGGCACCACCTACGAAAAAAAACAAACAATAAATCATACCTTTACCCCTACAATTATGTAAATATAAGGTAAACAGCTGCAACATAGATACATAGTTTACAAATTACCTTTAATATTAAATATTGTAAAAAATACTTGGATACCTGAAACAATAAGCTTTGCACTAGATGTCTTCTCTCCAGCAGCAAAGACGTACTCTCCTTCCTCATCCTTCATGGCATTAAGGATGGTGAGGCTATAGTGGGTACCTTTGCTGTCAATTTTATACTTGGGACCAGCCTTCAGAGATTGACCATTAAATGTCCAAAGAGCGTCAATTCCGGAATGAGATACTTCGACCTCAAATGTGACATTCTGAGTCTCTGTACATACACAGTCCTCCATATGCTTTACAATGTTGATTTCTGATAAGCACAAGAATTAAACATTGTTTATTATTCGTTTTATTTATTATTCATGATTCATTTATATTTCATATAGGACATCATTCTTTAATCTATGCAGAACATACTTTGAACTGCCAGGTTGCATGTTGAATCAACACGGCCAACAACCAGCTTATATTGTCCTTCATCTGAAGCATAAGTCCTGTTCAACACTAGACGTTGTTTAGAACCTTTCGCAACCATTTGGACTCTGTCATTGGGTATCACCAATTTCTCATCATGATACCATTTCACTGAGCTCACATCAGCTGCAGTAATCTTGGCCTCAAAAACAGACTTTGTACCCTCTACTGCAGAAATATCCTTTAATGGTGCCAAAAAGTCAATGACTGTGAAGATACAGAGTTCATAATTATACATTCAAATATTTTCATATTACAGAAAAAAGCATGTATGTACAACCACCAGACATTGTTTATGAAATTTACCTTGAACAATAAGCTTTCCAGATGTGGAAATGTCTTGGTTGGGTACAACGAAGGAGTACACTCCAGTGTCATCTTTATTAGCATCTTCAATTAAAAGCTTATAGTTCAATTTGTCGATTACAATATGAATTCTATCTGTGGCTGAGATGGCCTGACCATCCTTCATCCATGTTCCTTCAACATTTTCCTGAGAGAATCGTACCTCAAGCTGGGCAATATCACCCTCACATATTGTCAAGTCAGATAGGCCTTGCATCAGTGTAACTGGACGCACTAGAGAGAAAATTTGATTGTGGTAAAATTACAGAGAGTGAGAGAAAGTGTTTTCCCCCTATATCCTCATTTTCTTGAGCCTTTTTAAAGAATACTCACATTGCATTTTTAGGGAAGCAGTTGTCTTCAGGTCACCCACTTCAAAAGTGTATTTTCCTTGGTCCTCTTTTTTCACATCTTTAACAAATAGGCTGTGGCGACCGCGACGGGAGGACACAACATATTTAAGGCTAGGAATTATCTTTTTGTTCTCAAAGTACCAAGTGCCTTGAGCGTCTTCACGGGACACTTCACACTCAAACTCCCCTGTAAATGACTCTGGCACTTCTGTATTCTCAAGGTTCTTTACAATTTCAAGTGGTGCACCTATATGACAATTAAAATAAATCAACATTAAAAATACTTTACAACACTATCAATTTAATGGCTCAAAACATTAGAAATATAGGAGTTTGGTTTACCATGCTTAAATGCTATCACATACAGTATACAATTTGAAATTGTTCATTTTTGCTCAACACCATTACCTTCAACATAAAGTCTTGCAGTTGTATTTATGTGGTCATCATCAGCAAGTACACAGCTGTATTCTGCTTCATCACTCATATTGATGATCAGTACAGACATAAAATGCACCTTTCTGTCAGAGTGCATTCTGTATTTATCTCCAGAGAAAATCTCTGCATTGTCCTTTAGCCATTTGACCTTCACAAAAGGTTCATTTGTCTCACATTCAAAGGTCACCATGGTATCCTTTTCTTTGGCACTTTGATCTTCTAGCTTTTGAGTAAAGGATACAACTTGTTTCGCTGAAAATATCAAATAAAAGGCAATCATGTAGTGGATGATAACATAAAACGAAGCAAAAAAAAAACATGGGATGAATTATTATTTGGTAGCTTTTGTATTAAAAATACCTTGAATCAGTAAGAATGCATGGCTTGAAGTCTCCCCTGCAATGTTCATGGCTTTGACCATGATACTAGCAGAATCTTCGGTGGACACATCTCTAATGACCAGTTCACAGACATGGTCCTCAGGCCAGTACCAATAAATTCTGTCAGATTTTTCTAGTAAAACCCCATTCTTAAACCACTGACATTCTGGATCTGGTTTACCAACAACTCTGCAGTGGAAGCGTACTTCAGCTCCTTGGGCAACTGTCTGACTCTGAATACGTTCAAGAATTTTTGGAGCCTCCATACTGGGTGAAAGTACTATTTTATCTGGTTTGATTTTGGGAATGGTAAGTTTTTGCTCCTCCTCCTCTTTTTTCTTTTCAGCCTCAGTTAATTCTTTGGTATGATGAAGAAGTTCATCTTTTCTCTTCCTGAGCATATCTTCATAGGACTCATCTCTTTTACGGGACTTCAGCTCAACTGCAGTAATTGCTTCATAGTAGCCTTCCTGAGTTCTGCGCTTAAATTTGCTTCTCAGCTCTTCAGATTCCTCTGTTAGTTTCTCATGGATTACCTTCTCTGCTTTCCTCAGCTTCACTACCTCTTTGGACTCTTTGGAGGTTTCTGAGGACTTCTCAGGCTTAATAACCTCAAAGGTCACCCTGCCATGCTCTTGAACAGTTGTTGGAGGCTTAATTTCTGGGGCCCGACGCAGAATTGTTCGGAAGTCCTCCCTCTGTTGAATCTCAAACTTCACAACATGCTCAACTGCACCTTCAGGGTTTTCTGCCACAACTTTGACATCTCCTGAATCATAAGATTTGCAGTCCACAATCTCAAGGTAGTGAATGCCATCATACTGTAACCTGAATCTTTTGCTCTTACGAATAAGTTGTCCATTCAGATACCAGTTAACTTTTGGGCTTGGATATCCAGTTACTCTGCAACGGAATTTAGCAGTTTCCCCTTCCAGTACTCTAATGGGCTCTGGAAGCAAGACAATCTCAGGCTTGGTTTTCTCTGTCAATTCATCTCCACTAACTCCAGCAGGAGCCCCCTCATGAGCAATACGCTCTAATTCATCAAGTCTTGGCCCTCTCCTACCCTCAGGCAACTGGCTTTCCTCAACAAGGCTCTTCTCATCTTTCACAATCAGGGTGGCTGAGGTCTGGTCAACACCAAATTTGTTGGTAGCTCTGCATGTGATGACACCACTGTCTCTGGCATAAGCAGCTTCATAGTCAAGACTGCAATAGCCAAATTCATTAATCATACGTAGTCTGTTAGCAGCTTCCAGGGGCTTGCTATCATGCAGCCACTCAACAATCATTGTGGGATCACCAATAGGGGTGAGTCTGCATTCAAAATGTACAGGACCAAACTGCTTTAGCCTGACAGATGTTAGTTTCTTCTTGAACAGAGGCTTCTGCTGCTTCTCCTTGTCATAAAGGTCACCCTCCTCCCATTGTTCCTGACCATAGCGGAGATGAAGTGGCTCCAATTCAGGTGCAGCGATTTCCTTAGCTTTATAAGTTCCTTTGGGAATAATAAGTTTTCTCTCTGGCTGAGGTCCCGCTGCCTCCACTTCAACATTGACTTTGCAGCGAGTGGTATCTCGGCCAGCTTTGTTAATAGCTGTGGCTGTGTACCAGGCACTATCAGAGCCAGAACTGTGAGCAATCTTGAAAGAAGCCTCCCCTTTGCCACCCTCAATTCTAAAAAAACAAACACCATTTCAAATGTTTAGATTATTCATATTTAAAACCAAATATTGTTTGTGATACTACTTATTGGTACAGAAAATATTCACCTGATATGTGGATGCTTGTTTGGAGTGATGATATCACTGTTTTTCAGCCAAACAATGTCCGGGAGGGGAGAGCCAATTGCTTTAACAGCCAATTCAACCAAGCTTCCTTCTTTAACAGTAATGTTCTTCAGCTTCTCAACAAACAGGGGTCTCTCTAAATTTTCTTTAGCTAAAAATTCATATGAAAAAAGCCATATTATACTTTAATATTTAAATAAAAGGGTAAGGCACATTAAGAGAGTTAAAAAACAAAAACAAACCTTCTACAGTAAGAGTCACAGAAACAGAGGTTTTTCCAGCTCTGTTTTGAGCAACAACTGTCCATTCTCCAGAGTCGTGAGGCATAGCAGGAACCACAATCAGTGACTGAGTTCCATCTTCCTTCACCACAATCTTGTGGGTATAGTCATTAACCACTTGTTGTCCTTATTAATAGAAAAATGCATTTAATTATTTCTTCAAAATCCAGATATACAGTGATAGGTATGTCTAAATGAAATTCAGCAGTTTAAGGTTTTTATACAACATACCATTATGGAACCAGTAAGTTTCAGGCATGGGTCTTCCTACAACCTTCAGGTCAAATCTTGCAGTTTGTCCCTCAGAGCACTTAAAGGAAGATGGCTTTGTGACAAAAACAGGCTTATAAAGTCTTTCAAGTTGGGCTTCATCAGTGTCATCTAGTCTGCGAGCAGGTGAGCGTCCGGGAGAATGACTGGTAGAGCGTGGCGATGTAGATCTGGATTGTATGAAAACCAGACATCCTCAGTAAGAATGATGTGATGTACATAAGTCTATGTCACTCTATATGCAAAGTATTTAATAAGATCTTTAATTCAATAATTACAAAATACAGCTTAAAACCAATTGTGTGCTGCTATAATTCACAATTTGCATTAGATTGTTTTAGTCTTAATTAAAAATGGTTTAATTTTGAGATTGTTTTGGAACATCACAAAAAGCACATAAGTAAATCAGACATTAAAAATTGCCTTATATTATCTTTATATTATAGTATATTTATTTTTGGACAAACAACAACATTTTACATTAAATTGGCCATACCTGATCGTCTGAGCCGTTTCTGGTTGACGGAACCGTGGCTGCACATCTTCTAATTCCACGTGCAGCTTGCCAGAGCTGACAGCATTACCCTTCATGTTGCTAATCAGAGCACTGTAGATTCCCTCATCCTCAGGCACGACCACAGGAATACGCAGACCGGCTCTACCGTCTTTAAGAACCTCCATTTGGTAATGGTCTCCATGTCTTATGCGTTTGCCATCTTTATACCATGTAATCTGCAAATTAGAATACATGCTTAGTAAAAAAAGATTTTAAATACTTAGAATACAATATCATTTCAGATGGCAGTCGAGTTACTTACCTTAGGAAGTGGAGTTCCTGTCATTTTGAAGTGCAATGTGGCACTCATTCCTTCCCTGAGCTTGTAATTTTTCACTGGAGTGCTAAAAACTGGTGTTACACACTCATGCTCAGATATGGTCATGTCCATCTGCTCCCCATCTTCAGCCAGCAATTTTTGGTAGGTAATCTTTAGCAAATGACACTCAATCTCATACATGAACCTCTGTTCAACAGAAGATATTTTGAACTCCTGTGAAAAGACAGCATTGTTAGACTTGGATATAATAATCAAGGAAGGTGAATTGAAATGACTCTTTGTAAAAAGGTGTACAAACCTGCTCAGAGGTGAAGGACTGCATCATTTGTGTTTTCTTAGCCATTCTCTTCTGAATGATTATTTGTTCTTTTTCAAGTTCATTCGTAAATACAGGTGGAACGTCTCCAACTTTGGGCTCCATTCTCACCTCTGTAGTCACTTCAGTCTTATATGCAACTTCATGTTCTTTTATGTAAGCTTCATATGCCTCTATAATACACATTGTAAAATAGTATTAAGTAAAATATGATATTCAAGGATACATGTGTGTGTGTGTGTGTGTGTGTGTGTGTGTGTGTGTGTGTGTGTGTGTGTGTGTGTGTAGCAAAAAGAATGTTAGCCTGACCAACCTTCATTAAGCAGCATAGCTGATGCTGATGCTTCCCCAAGCTGGTTTCTTGCAAACACTATATATTCTCCAGCATCTTCAGAAAATGTCATAGAAATCTCCAATTTGCAGTGACCTGTTTCTTTATTGTAAGCGACTCTATTTCTGATAGATTAAACACATGAACAACATATTAATATATTGAATACTGCATGTTACTTTTCATACAAAGAAAACTGCTTTAATGAACTACCTGTATCCAGTAGTGAGTGGAATTCCACTCTTTTTCCAGTAGATGTGAGGTTTGGGACTGCCTCCAATCTGGCACTCAAACACAACGCTACACCCTTCCACCAGTTTCTGCACTGTGGGCTTTCTTATGAAAAATGGAGCCACAGCAGCTCCAGTCTCCACAGATTCAGAGACAGCACTGATTTGTGACCTGGTCTCTTGTCTGACTTCAGCTGCAATCCTGGGAAAGTTTTAGTTATGAATTAGAATTCCTTACAGAGTTGTGCATAAACATTGGTGGACACATCACTAGCTCAGAAACCATTGAAAGAAATGCTGAATCCTAATTTTTCTTTTTTTTTTTTTTGCAAAAAAAGTCTTAAACTCACAAAAAAAAATCTGATGTGTATTTAAACTCAATATGCCATATTTGGTTAAAATATTTTTAGTTGTTACTATTGCACAGGCTACCACATACAGTACAATGCACACAATGCAAGGATGTGATCCAAACTGTGATATGTTATAGGAACTATTTTGATGAAGCATATTATTCAGCTCAAATGGACCTAGACTTTCTTTCTAAAACCAGTACTGTTCACTAATGCAGAAAAAGCAAAATGAAATTAGTATAAGTCCTGTCTAAATAGTTAGATACCTAGATAACAATAGCACAATACAGTCTTCTCACAATTACATATTTCATCAATTTTTTTTTAGGAATCCAAAGATGTTGCTTTATTCCAAGACACATGGCTAAAAAAGGTTAATTGTGGAATAGCAAACACATTTTGTAAGGGTTCACCCCTAGAGGGCACTGTGTACCCGATGAGTTCGTTTTGTAGTTTTTTTGTTTGTAGACTCAGTTTCCCAGAAGACGCCTCGGTCAGGTGATGAGGGAGCTCACCTGGACCGAGGTAGCTCATTAGATCAGTTATAAATAGCTGTTTGTTGTGGGACACTGGGTTGAGCATTGTTTATGTCAAGTGGGCATTTATTTTGTTTTATATTAGTTGGCATTTGTTTTATGGAGCTATTTAGTTAAGTTTTACATCTAGTCTGTGTACAACCCTAGTTCGTTTAGTTACTGTTACTGGTTGTAGATCTCCTTGTCTCTGTGTTTCCTATTGTCTGCTTAATCTCATGTGTGATTAGCTTCTTGTGTGTTTCCTCTCTCGTATGTTTAGTTCATAGTCTGTTTTCTACTAACCATTGAACTACTAACTGGCTTAGCTCTCAGTCTGTTGAGTCTCCTAGTCTGTTTAGATCTTAGTCTGTTTAGTTACTAACCTGTTTAGCCACACCTGATTAGTTCTTAGTCTGTTTCATCCCTAGTCTGCTGTGTACCTTGTCTGTTTGTCTCTTGGATCTTTGGCTACTAGTCTGTTTAACAACTAGTCTGTTTAGTTACCAACTATCTTAGCAGCTAGTTTGGGGTAACAGCTAGTAGACCTTGCCAAGTCTGTCTGGTCTGTTTTGTCCCTTGTTTGTTTAATCCCTAGTATGTGTTGATGCCAGTCTGTTTCCTAGTCTGTTTAGTTCCTTGTCTGTTTTGTATCCCAGTCTGTTTAAGCCCCTAGTCTGATGTCTTAGTCTGTTTAAGTTATTACTTGATAAATGTTTTGGTTTGTAACGTGCTCCATTAGAAAGCCAACAACCTTTTGTTCATGTTTTGGTTTAAATAAAAAGACTCTTTAAATTCAGAACCTCTGCATCTATGCCTACCCTTCAGCCCACAGCAATCGACATCAGCCCGCATTAACACCCAGAATCATGACAAATTTATGGTTTATTCTGCATTGATATCTCAAGATCAACTTAGAAAAGGACATGGTACACTCACTGTCTTTCTTGCATAGATATGTCAATTTGTTCAGAAACAGCAGTCAAATCCTCGCGACTCTCAATTTCCTCAGAGACTGTAAAAAAAAAAAAGTTGAAAGAAAATGTGTAAAATTTATGTCTTCATAAACGTTGTTACATTGTAACCCTGTAAGCATGAGATTCTAACCTTGCACAAGCAGGTAGGAGGAGGTGCTGATAGTTCCAGCCTCGTTTGTAGCAGTACAAGTGAAACGTCCGCTATCCTCAGCAAAAGCCTCACGGATCACCAATCGAGCATATCCTTGCTCGTAGGTGATCTGGAAGTCAATAGAGCTTTCAATCCTGTAGTCCTCTCTGAACCACATGATGCCTGGTGTGGGGTGACCTGAGATCTGGCATTCCAGAGTCACAGACTCTCCCTCAGTGACAGTCAGGTTCTTCAGGCCCTGAATAACAGAAATGTAGTCATTTGTTTGATAAATGTGAACCTAGATTTAAAAATCCACTTAAAACTAAATACTTACAGCCACAACTGTTGGTGGCATCACTTGCACTTGTGTATCAGAAGGGATCATTGCAGCCTCCACAGCCTGTAAAATATTTAGTGCATTCAGATTCTCTGTTTTAGAACATGATACAGATTATGTGATGACAAAGAAATTATGCAACAAAGTATTATTTTTCACAACTGAAATAACAGATGGATAAAATGAAAGAAAGGTGCTATGGAAAAATGCTTGCTGAGTGGAGTTGATGTGAAATACTGGATCTATGAGGCAGAAGTGATCAATTGATTATTTAAATGAAGCTTTGCAGTCAGATCTGTAAAGTCATGGCCATCTCAGTGAAGATTAACAATCTGCCTGTATCCCCATTTCAGTGAATACAAATGATGTCAATACCACTCTGAAGCTGGGTGTCATGTCTAAAGAGAGGGCAATGCGGATTTTTTTCTGTTTTTTCATAGCTTGCACCTTGACAGCTAAACACAGTAGATATTTTAATCAGAAATAAGAACTAAAGAACTACAAAGTCCTGATTAAATGAATGGTAGCACCATTACCACCACAAATGAAAGTAGTTACCTTACCAAAAGTACATTTTAAAATAATGTTTCAATGATGCTCAAAGTACAACATAGGTGCATAGGTGACAACATAGCTGAGCATAACACAACAACAGCAACAATAATAATAATAATAATAATAATAATAATAATAATAATAATAATAATCCATGTTTAATGTAAAGGTGAAAGCAGTGTATGACTGTGATGCCGATGTCCTGATGGGCAAACTCTACAAAGTATCTTCAAAGAATCACACATTAACTCACTACCTCTTCCAGAAAAGCCTGAGTTAGGACAATCTTTCTGTGCTGTGAAATATATCTATATTTTACAAACGTTTATTGTTAAAATTGCTCAACTTCTAATAAAAATTAAATTAAATAAACTAACACAGAATAGTTCACCTTCACTTCATCCTCAGTTAGAGTAGAATTAGCAGTGGTCAAGTCTTTGAAACATTACTGTTTCATTACAAGTCTTCATTACTGCTTCCAGTGTCACCCCGCTGATTTCAGTATCAAGTGTAATAGTAAGAGCGCCAGCAAATCTACTTTTTCTCCTAGCTTCTGCAGTCATTATATTCATAGATGTTAAATTCACACTGTTTGCCTAAAGTAAATTTTTGCAGAAACATTCATTAACCACATATGAATGCAGAGGGGAAAAGGACCAGAACTTTATAGAACCATTAAGACTAAACTCATAACAATAATCGTTTTCATAAAGGTGTTTTACAGAAATACGGATGTAGATATTATTAAGACATTAGATTCTTAATGAACAAGTCAGATCTACTTTTTATTAGGTTTATTAAATAAAAAAAAGTAATAATAATAATAATAATAATAATAATAATAATAATAATAATAATAAAAAGAAGAAGAATAAAGGCCACTTTCACAAGGTCCCAGGCCACACTGACGACTGTAGGACTGTAGGACTCAGCGTTTCAAATTTAGGTGAAGCACAGAGCAAGCCGCAGATCTGTGCACATATGTGATCATGTGCACAGATAACACAACCTACTTCACCTAATCCATGTATTCTGTTTAGGTCCTTCGTGTGATTACGTCAATGCAGACAAAATGATTGTAGAACAGATGAGTGTTAAAAATCACAATAAGCACAATACATTTCATTTTATTATCATTTAGCCTGGACATTAATGGCTTGATGATAGCCATTAGATTAGTCTGTTTTTGTCAATTAATTCATCCTAAATTTATCCTAAATTTATTATTGAAACCATAATAATTGGCATTTCAAAGCAATGGATAACTGACCATTAATTGAATATGTGTACTTAGTAAATAGAAGTACATAGATTGATCAGTAGGAAAAACAACTCCATCGTCTCAACTGCAAAATGCTGAAATGGTCATTTTGTCTCTAATTTGGACAGTTTGGAATGTTTACAGAGCAGCCACTAACAAGCCTGGTTCACAGTCACAGTTATCAGCAGCAAATTCACTGAAACACAAGCACTCCTAAATAACCTGCGTAATCGAATAGTTTACATAACAACATCATATATACGATGCATAATTACTACACCGCAGTGGCGGGCCGCCAGTGGCGCCGCCCCCTTAAAGTTAGGCAGAGAAGAATGCTCCTTTAACATGTAATTATTTAACATAATAAATATTTATTTTAATAACGAAATACACAATATTCCGCTGTATTTCTTAATATAATTTATTTGCAATAAAAAAAAAAAATTATGTTCATTTGTGTTTGTGTACGCGGGCAAACTTTTAAAATGTTATTGAAAAGCATGTGACTTGAGGCTGAGCTCTGATTGGATCTTTTCAAATCATCCTTGGGGTGCAGCGCCGTGCGTCCTGAACCCTCCCACTTTTGTTCTTAGCGAATCAATATTGTTTTTAAATATTTGGGCTCATGTGATTGGACCATTCTCATTTTCCAGCACTTCTTATGGCAAGCAGAGCTGCTGACTGGATGTTATGTGAGTCAGGACTTTATTTTATACTAGTAGTAATGATGCTTAATCACCTGATAGATGGCTATTTACAGGCGAGTATTAAAAGTTTCATGTTAATTTTTTTGCGCCCCCCCCCCCCCTCCAAAAAAAAAAAAAAAAAACAATTCCACCAGCCGCCACTGCTACACTGGTGTTTTCTGAAAAATTAGCTGTAGTTTGTTTATTTGCCTTCTTTCCTCTGCCCCTCTGCCACAAAGTACCACCAAGTTGCACATCAGTTATTTTACCACTAGGGGTTGCAAATGATCAACTAAAGAAAAAAAAAATCTCTCACCTCTTTAATAATAGCCCCACTGATCTGTTGCTGCATGGCAAAAGAGCCTTCCCACTGTTCCTTCTGGGCATGTGTGGATGAGGACTGGACATATGTGGATCCAGCAGACATTGTAGTGTAGCTACACTCTGCAACGTAGCCTTCTTGCTTCCATGGAGGCAAAACATCAGCAGCCTCTGTGACATACTTGTGTGTTATTAATGGAGACTTGACAGGTCTAATAGGGGACACAGACACTCTTGAAGTTGGGGAACCAGACCTAAAGAAAAATAAAAGATGATAAAACACTTTTTTTTTTTTAAACAAACAAAAAAAAAAATATAGAAACTACATTTATTACGTTTACGTTTTATTGACAAGCTTGCTAGATAAAGATATTTAGGAAAATGAAAAGCGATTTACCTCACAGGTGTGGGGGTTGGAGCCTTAACATGTCTTACGGGGGGAGGTGACTGGTGGCGAGCAGCAGCACCCTTTGAAACTGCTGAAGCTGGTGGTGGGGACATTGAGGTTGGTTTTCCAGGCACACGAGGTGGTGTCTTGTGAGCCAAATGCTGAATTTCAACACCTCCTTCCATTTGCATTTCTATCATGGCTGATGACTCAGAATGAGCGTCTATTATCTATGAATAAAATACAACAATGTATTTTTCTCTAATTATTTTTTAGGACAATAACATTCAGCACAATAGCATTCAGAATCAAATAGTAGAATGTTTTTTTTTGCACTGGGATAATACCACCACTTTGTTAGGGTACTACAGTGATTGATGATAAGGGCAGGCAAATTCAGAGCATGAAATCAAATTAAAGGGTGCACATAAATGTGAATTCCAATTATTTCTACCTTGGTCTGTGAAATCTCAGCAGTTGAAACAACTGTCTTTGTCTTCTTAGCAGGCACTGCAACTTCATCACCTAGAATAAAACATAGTAAAGTGTTGTTTACCATGCTGATATACTAACATTAAACATATGAATTGCTCGTAAATGCATATTAGGATAAGTAAAACATATCAACGTTAATAAATACCTCGAACTAGGAGTTCTGCGATTGAAGTGGCACGTCCACTGCTGTTAGAGGCAGTAACTGAGTATGCACCAGAGTCTTCAGGAAAAGCCTCTGCAATCAACAAACTGTAAAGTTCCCCATCTTGAACAATCTCAAAATCAGCCGAGCTCTGAATCTCGGCTCCTTCTCTATAAAACTTCACCACAGGTGTAGGGATTCCTGTCACACGGATGTCCAGTCTCACTTTGCTTCCTTGTCTCACAGTCATGCTTTGTAGTCTCTGAATAAAGGTCGGTGGTGCAGTTTCCGCTATGAATAAAAGACAGGTTTGGTACTTAAATCGTGAATTAGGAATTGCTTTTGGTCAATATCTATAGATCAAATTAGTTACCTGTAACCAGGAGTTCAGCAGTGCTAGTGGCTTGTCCAGCGCCATTGGTGGCTCTCACAGAAAATCTTCCGCTGTGTGCGGCTGTCACGGCGGGGATCCTCAGAACAGCGCGGCCTTCGCTGAACGAGATCTGAGCGCCGGGCAGAGCGGCAGCAGAAAGAACCTGGCCATCACGAAACCAGCTCACCTCAGGAACTGGATTACCTGTAGGGAACAGAGATTCTAATATAACCCTAAACAAAATGGACACTATGTATTTGCTCAATTTATAAACAGTCCATCGGAAAACAATGAAAAATGTTCAGAATGGGACTTATCCTTACCACTAACTTGAGCTTCGAACGTTGCGTCACTACCCTCAAGTGCCACAACGCTCTGAAGCGGCTGCGTAAACGTTGGCGCCTGTGTTGTCATGGTGGTAGGCACCCTGGAAAATACAAAAATGAGGCACTCCTAACTGGACATCAAACCATTTGAGGTCAAATCATTTATTTCATAAAACACAAATAAAAACCCATAGCATTAAAATTGATTTTTGTTACACGAATTATAGGCGAGCTATTTTTAGATGCAGAGAAGTTTAACTGACTAATCAGTTGGTGTCGTTCCCTTCACACTGCTGCACCTGGCTCTGAGCAACTTGTCATCTGAGAGACTAGTGGTGCCAAAAGGTCTGTGTGTCAGTTCAGACACCTTTCTAAGAAGCTTTGATTACAGCTTTTGAAAAAAAAAAAAAAAAACTATGAAGATGCAAATGCTAATGATTAGGTAAAGTACAGAAGACTTCACACAGAGATCAAGAAGGAATATCCTGGTAGGCGTTTTCCATGATTAGGTTGTAAACTTAACACTGTATTTATTATATGCTTTTTTATGCAAAACAAATAAGTTGGACAGTTACAATACAATCATCTAGCTGTTTGGGAATATGGAAGTGACCCATGAGCTCATCTCACATATACGTTTTGGATACATCAATAAAATTGGACAGAATGTCAGCAGGTGTTACTGTTAAAGCAAACAGTCTACAATTGTAAAATGACAGATGTTTTGTGAACTCCTCTTAACCTTTGTCAACATAATAGCTTCTCTTACTCGAATCTGGTACCTAAATTGCAAATATTATTAAATATTTTTACTTATACAATTTGTATACCATTTGCATACTATTAAGATACAATTTTATTAAATAAAATGGCTGAGAACAAGGAGAACCATTGATGCTCATAAGCACCCCAACACCATTTAAATTCCCAGAAAATATAACCAACACCAACTTTAAATAAGGTCACCAGGCTGTAAATATACCCTGTTCTATATTGAGGGGTAATACAATATCTCTACATGTACATTTATCAACTGGCAGCTTCAATAGACACTTTAAAGCTGTCCATTATGAAGACAAGAAATTTCATGGAATTTGTCGTCTTTTCACTTTCATTAATCAGTCAGTTTCTCATCTGTATAGAACAACTTCCATATATCTGTAAGAGTTTCTAATAGTAGATTAAATGTAAATTAAGATAAAGTAGAAAAAACAGATTAACCAATTTCAGATAAGCTTTTTTTGTGCAGTTGTTGTAAAAATAACTTCTGTAAAATAACAAAGAAATACCAGTAAATATTTCAAATGCTACATTAGGCATTTATATAAATTTTATCCACTATTTCTTATGACAAGGCTTAATAAATCTTTTTAGGCCTCCAAGGTTAATTTATAACAATTCATTAAACAAAACAAAAACTAAACAAAAAACACAGGCATATTTAACAATACAAATAATTTATTTTAAGCCAAACCATGAAAAAAAAACATTGAAAACCTACATGTTGTCTTAATAGCAGGAAATTAATATTTTTTAAAAATATTTTAAATAAATTAATTAATAAATTCGCTAAGAGGGAATGGAATGCAAAAGCTTTTCTTACATTACAGTTTCATTACAGTTCAAAGGACAAAACCTCTAGCACTACCATCTCCTTTCTAACCATGATTTAGAAATAAACAGCACCAATTACATTTGCCCAAATCTTTCAACTAATCTAATCATTGTCTAAAATGTATCCATTAAACACTATACGATTTTGGTCAACAGATGAAGTTCAGGCACATTTCCCAAATTATCTTTAAAATTTTATAAAATAAACAACCATAGGTTCATTTTAATAAACAAAAAGTGCACAATAAAGGTAAGGTAGGCGTTATATATAATGATTGATGTCCTTTTAGACCAAAATGGAAATCTCCAAAAATAATCAGTCCCTTTGCTTGATTGACAGTCACCATGTGGCACATAACTGGAGGTGCAACTGATAGCCCTGCTGCTGATTCCCTTAAAAAGACATCACGGCCGAGCTGGGACACCACTCTAATGCTATCACAGGCTATTCTTGGCTTTTCTCAAATCATCGCACCATATAATCACCTTGAACTTTTAAAATCAATTGATCCTTTGAGAAACATTTATAAAATGAAATAAAAAAAACAATTGTAGAATCATGTAAGCCTATGAAAAGTCACAAAACACTAAATGTAATTCTGTAATATATTATAAATGTGACGATAACATGCATGATCAAAAGGTAAAAAAAATATATATTTAAAAACAGTAAATGAATATCTGTCCATGGAATAAATGCAACTTACTTGGATTACAAGGGTGCCTATAACTGATGGGACTGTGCCCAGAAGGCTACTGCCTCAGCAACAATCCTTTTATCCAGTATGTTGGCAGAATATCCAAGGTGAGAACAGTTGAACCTCAAAACGACCCCAAAAAAACAAAACTACACAGGGGTAAAGACCGTGTAGTTTTGCTTTTCCCTTGCAATCCCTACACCCGAGGCAAGGCTGGGAATGCTCCAACTGCTCAGAAGTGCTAATCTGCTACTTTTACTTTATATACCTCTAGCCTAGCCTGTAATGTCACTTCTCAGCCACTCCCCATTCATCCCTCTCACCCAAGGAATCATGGGAGATTGATGCATTTTATCCAACCTTACATTTGCCTCTCAGTCCCATGCTCTGTCTACAGGGGTTCATTACAACATGGTATTCTAAAATCATGCTCAGAATATTCTATACACTCATATTGGTGATTTGCAACTTCTTAGTTTTTTAAATGTTATTTTTATGCTGCATTTAAAAAAAGGGAGCATGCTGTTTGGTCAGGCCCTCATGGCAAGCATTGACCTGGTGATGACCAAAAGGAGCAAGTGGCTGTCCCTGTCACTCAAACAGAAGGCAACCCCCCACAGGAAGGGCCAGCTGTAATGAGTACAGAATGCCTAGTTACCTTGTTTTGTTTTTTTTTTTTTCCCCCCAGATTTATTTATTTATTTATTTACTAGCTAAGGTAAATGTCATTGAAGCAAAAAGAGATTGTAGAAATAGCTAAAATGTTAAAGCTAAAAATAAGCTGATCAGGTTTAATTTAATCAGTGATATTATTATTTTAGATTGAAGTCCATGTACATGTCTGCCTGCAACAAAGATCAATGCCTTGATTTTCTTTTAAAACTCTAATTTCACAATATCATGTTTGGTGTAACCTTATAATAAGGTAGTGGTATTCACTGGGTTGATTTATCATGAGGAAGCTATATTGTCATGATAACTAATTTGCATATGTAAACTATACACATGTGTTAACTGCACAAAAAAAAAGGTTTTATACAGAAAAGGTTATATACACTGATTGTAATGAAGGAAAATATATAGCATATATATTATAAAATGATAAAATGATATGCATATGTAAACAAGACACAGAAGAGTTATGTACAGTGAGTGCAATGATTATACATGGTTGCTCTGAAGAAACATATTGTATACCATTGTTATGATATTGTGGTTTGAGAAGGTTATATACATGTGTGCAAATTGTTATTGGGAGTGGAATGAGGGAGGTTATTATATACAATATACAATATGTGCAATAGTTATGAATAGTCCAATGCTGACTGTTTAAGTTTATGTACAGTAGTGAGTTGTGAGCAGCAATTATGGGTAGTTTATATAGATTTATTAACATGTAATTCCATTACTATGTCAAATATGTACAAAATTATATACACTACACAATAGGAAATATACACTTAATATATTAAATTATTAGTTGAAATTCTATTGTCATCACATTACTAGTCCAGCCATAAAATAAAATTAAGAAATAATTATTACATTGATTCAAGTTAGGGAAGTAAAGTGATTTATCTATGTTCTGCTACTACCCAAATTTAACTATACCTGAATAATTATCCATGGTTTGGAGTTGAAGAACAATTTTGGTCTTAAGACTGTCTTTATCTGTAGATTTGTTTAATTTAGTTTCTTTATAGATTAACTAAAGATGTATTATTTACACCAGAGTCATGTGCTAGTCTGTTTTCACACACACACACACACACACACACACACACACACACACACACACATATATTTGCTGGTGATGTGAGTTAAATAAATCAACTTTAATAATTTTATGTATCACATAAATATTACTGTTAGAGGCATATATGCATCAACCATTAAAGTTGGAATTCAGCTTGAACATTGCCTACTGTCACTGAATCTTCAGAAGTAAACACTATATAGCACTAGCTGCTGTGAGTGTACATAGCAGTGATAGCAGTCAGGGTTGCCAGGTCTGTGTGAAAAAAAAAAAAAAAAACAGGTCAGTGGCCATTCAACACTAGCCCCCAAACCTAATAGTTAATAAACCATTAAACAAATAAATAATTATAACTAACACGTTTGGAACTTATAACAATATATAATACTAAATATGATACTAAATATGTTGTAATTAATGTTTAGAAGATGACACATTTTAACAAATAAAACAATAACTTCTTGTACTGCATATAAGACATATTTAATAAAAGAGTATATGAAAAATGAACAGACCAACATACTAACACATCCACTTTTATTTATAGGTAATCTATTTTTTTTGTTTGTTTTGTTAGAAGTGCATGTTTTTTTTTAATCATTATTATTAAGCCTGTACATCACTATATTTACATTTCTTATTTTGAAAAATATATAATAGGCACCTTATTTATACATCTTGAGTTTTAAATGATGCTTTTAAATGATGTAAATATATTTAAGGTGGCACGGTGGCTTAGTGGTTAGCACTGTCGCCCTGCACCCCCAAGGTTTTGGAAATCAGGGTCCGTATGAGTTTGCATGTTCTCCCTGCGCTTGGTGGGTTTTCTTTGGGTTCTCCGGTTCCTCCCACAGTCCATGGACATGCAGATTAGGGCATTTGGCATTCCCAAATTGCCCGTAGTGTGTGAATGAGCATGTGTGTTTGTATGTGTGCCCCGTGATGGATTAGCACCCTGTCCAGGGTGTACCCCGCCTTGTGCCCTAAGTCTCCTGGTATAGACTAGGATAAAGCGGTATAGGCAATGATTATTTCTATAATTATGATATTTACTTGTGGAAATCACAGCCTGCTATTAACAAAGTTGGTATCTTTATATTGTTCTAGTTGATGGGACAATTAAATTTAATACATTTACAGTATAATGATGAAAAGTACTATAGAGAATGGCATGTGTTCTTTGGCTGGAAATGTTCACAAATAAAAAGCTTCCTCCAATAAAATAGGCTTTACTTTATGTGGATAATAAGCCTAATTTTCGAAGAGTTGTATGATGTGTATTAAAGAAGTCTGTGCATAGGGTAGTAGTAAAAAGTCATTTAAAATAAAAGGGCTGGCTGAAAAAAGTTTAATTATCCATGGAGCCTTTTTTTTATTTTTTACATTTACTGTTTGTATTGCAACAGGCTACAAATGGTCTTTGTGCAATGCAACAGCCATAAATCCATAATTATATAAAAGAAAGAAAAAAGGAAGGAAATAAAGAATACTACATTTCTGAGGACATGGCAACCCTGGTAATCAGCCTGTAACTCCTGTTCTGCTACTTTGCTAGAAGCTAACACAGGTGTTTCTCCACTCGACAATGAACATATGGTTGCAAGGGTAATTCATTTTAAAACTTTCCTCAGAAAAATCATGTTATGTTTTTAATAAGTCAAAAAAGCAATATACTGGATAGAATACTGATAATTATCCTGTGGATTGGCTATGCTAGCAACTAATGTTACATTCTCTTCACACTAGCATGATATGTCCACCTGCTCTGCCTAACATGTCCAAGATAAGTGTAACACGAACACTCCATACACCCAAAACATAGTATTTGTGCTGATTTTTTTTTATTTTTATGTTATACATATAATACATAAAAATGTGTGTGCCAAATGGCTAGTTCTGAAGTTGCAACATGGAAGTGACCAATTTTGCTTCCCTAAAAGTTTCAAGTTTTGGAGAGATGATTTTAAATGTACCCCAAAATTGTCTCTCTTCAAAAAATAATAATTTAAAATGCAAATTAGTCAAGTTTATTTATGAGTATTGATATTAAAATTAGGGTAAGCTTCTAAAAGTATACTTGTAAAACTTGTAAAAATTTTGTCGCTTAAACTTTTTTTTTGGTAAAAGCTTAAAAAGCAAAAAAATCTGTAGTGTCCATAACCATGTCAAATTCATGTTGCAATATCTTAACATTTTTCCATTTTATTTCAGGTAACATGCATGATCAAAAGGTAAAAAAAAAAAAAAAAAAGTACAGTAAATGAATATCTTTTCATGGAATACATGCAACTTACTTGAATTACTGATGGGCCTGTGCCCAGAAAGCTACCGCCTCAGCAACAATCCTTTTATCCAGTCTTTTTTATTGAAGTCTAAATTGGCCAAGCTTTATCAGAATGACAAAAAGGTATGGGCACTACATAAAAGGCCATGGAATTGTTTCATCTGATAAAAATATAAAAGTGTGGGCATATTTACAGAAAAAAAATAAAGCATGTATCAGGAGATAAGAAGCATTAAGTATTAAACAACATTTTGAAACATTTTGTTATATGGTCATATCTGGAAATTCACTTTTTACGTAGGTGAGACACTTTTTAGCACAATACTATGTTTTGTTGGCTGATACTGTACATTAGCGGTCTTGAGCATGGTTCAGTGTGCTCTGGTGTGGTTCAAATCAACTATGAAAGCCAACTCAAAATTATGCACTGTTCAGAAAGCAAAGTCATCAACATCTTGTCTCCTCTGATATGTCTGTAAATGCAGCATGCACCAGTCTCATTCGCTGATATAGTAATGAGGCAGACTAGAGGGTTCTAATACTCTTCTTCTCTTTGGGTTTATTGGCTAACCAACTTGGTATTCATTGCAACTTGCTGTATTGGAAAACATAATTATGCTCAAGTGTACTCAGATATGGAACAATATTACTAATGTCAAAGTTAGCCCATACTGGAGATGGGAAGAGGAAGTCAGGTAATGTATAATTTCAATGCAGTTATTCAGTAATGCCCTATTTCCAAAGATTTTGATCACTTAATCACAAACCATTTAGGCAATATTTTATATTAAAAAAATTCCAACAGCAAGAACTGTAGGAATACTTCCTTTCCTCATATTGGCAATGAAACCGACCTCCGATTGAGGATCACTAAATATAGTATATATGAACAAGACAATAGTCCACGATAGTATAGTTGCAAATTTCTGAGATGCCATTACAAGTGACAGACACTAACAACAAGCAGACAGACAGATGTAGTCTATTGATCCTGAAGAGGAACTTTGTTAGAAAAGTCCTTAAAAATTATTTCTGCCTTACTGCTCTGAGCTTCTGGCATTAAAGTAGCCCAGAGCATTAAGGCAGAAACTCTACCACAACACCGGGTATATTCATTTGCCATCCATGATGTACAACAGTGGGTCTCAACACTGGTAATGGAATTTATTTATTCTAAACAGCAATATAAATTATGTACATTATTTCCAATGTGACTACAACTCACTGTCATATGTCTGTGTGAAATTATATCCCCACATGATAGCATGCTGCAACGATATTGAATGATTTACTCTACTTGCATTAAATCACCAGATCTGCTAACCTTGACATGTTTTGTGTAGGAGTGCTGTAATTTAACACCAGAAAGAAGTTTTTGTCCTTCCCAATAAAATAGGAGATAAGCCAATTGACAGCTGAATATGAAATGATTGACAGTTGCAGATGTTTTAAACTTTCCAATATTGAATAACGCTGCCTGGGAGCCCCACCCCCTTTCGACTGTTAATTAAGCAATAGAAATGTTTTGAGCTTATTACAGTAAACTTTCAATGCAGATGTAAAATGGCACAAGACCAATTTAAATAAAAATATTAAATAGGTCAACAGTGAGCTTATCAGGATACTGGATAACTAATTTGTAAAAGGAGTGTTAGTAGTACAGAGGCATAGTAGTACAAGAAAAATTATTTCTTGTTCTTGCTCTATATTCTGTGCATTAGTGCACAACCATGTAATGCAAAACCTTACTAATATTTCACTAATTACTAAAATACAACATTTTCTTAACATAGGCGGTTGCAGCCCTTTAAAAAAAAAAAATATATATATATATATATATATATATATATATTTTTTTTTTTTTTTTTTATTTTATTAGATAAACATTTGAGTAATTTAAATTAAATGCAGTTAAAATGAAATAAAGACTGAAATATTTGACTTGACATAATAAATCTATTTTTTTTTCAATGAAATTAAAACAATTTATCATATTCCTTTTTTTAGATGCACTGTATAGTGAATGAAGATTTGTTGATAATCTTTTAGCTTTAAGTAAAATAACAATTTAAAATATAATTATTCATTTATGTATTAATTATTTATTTGTTTGGTTTTATTATACAAAACCAAAATAATTTGAATTATTAATATAAAAAGAAACTTGATTCATCCATACTTTAAAACATGGTGCTTTTTGCACTTTCTGTTAAAAAATAATATGGAGCCGTCAAAAAGAGGTTTCCATGAGAAAATTGCCTATGATTTTTGTTGTAATTGTTTATAGCTTATCCATTATTGCTAGTGTTAACTACAGCAGGTCTGTTCAGTTGGAACTGTTGTGGTGTGTGGTGAAGAAGTAATGTGTATGGCTTTTCAGCAAGGGTTGGGAACACTGGGTTTGAGGCGTCAGCGTCACCCTTAATGGCAGGCAGTTTCCAATTGCATAGTACAATGCATACACAAATTTACACCCAGTGAAGTGCAGCCAATTCACTTCCCAGGGGAAACCCATTAGAGACCCTGGAGGTGTGACACTCCAAAAGATCACCACTGCCCATTTCATTTGCATTACGGTAGTCATTCTATATCCTGATAGGCAATTAGATATTCTGAGCTAATGTACTCAGGGAAGACGTGAATCCATTATTCACTCCAATATGCTTTGCCAGTGCACTGTTATCTAACATAATTTAATAATTACTTAGCTTAGCTGACACAAATGATTGCATGAATTCCCACATAGGGGATAATAATCATCATATTTTTAAGTGTCTAATGTAGCACATCATATTTGCACCCAAAACAATTTCTTACTCCACAAGCAAAAGCCTAGACATCTCTTTGTCCTTTGGGCAAAAAAAAAAACAAACTTAAAAAAAAAACAGCAATATACTGTGTTGCTTTTAATATGTAAGTACTAGAAGGTTTCAGCTATCTTAATTTTTTTCTTTTTCTTGGGCAAATGGGGAGTTATTTTGGTATCTTGGTGCTAGAGATCACAGATTAGATTTACACAGCAGCCATTTCAGTTCGGTTAGCCAGCGTTCTGCACTGGTTTAGAGTTTCTAGGACAACATCTCATGTGTCACTCAAGGACAGCTGCAGCATTCACATTCCAAGTTTGGAAAGTGTATAACTGTCTCACAGAGTTTCTCCCTATGGAAGAGGTTGAGAGTTACTTTATTTCACATGCAGAGTTAGGTTATAGGAATAAGAGCACAACAAAAAATATAAGATAATGCCTGAAACTTGTGTAAAACATGCTTTGTAGAGCTGCACTTGTATAAGCTTGTATATATATCTCGCATAAGTTGGACATGTTAAGGTATTACCAACAATCACCCAATTTAGGGGAATCCCAAAAAGTAAGTTACACTTTATGTAAATGATTGTGTAAGTGTCACTTTACATAAATAAAGTGAATACATAAATAAATCAAAAATCAAACATCAAAATTATTTTGTACTTTGTACACACACACAGCCATATCCTTACATCAGAACAGTGTTGCTTATCCCTTGACAGGCAGCAACAAATGGAGCTCTGTAGATGTCAGCATGTTTACGTGCATACATTTGAATGGTGTCTCTATGGGCAGCAATAGTAACCAATAGGGGTTAATAAACTAATCTAATAGACATTAAACTAGGAAACACTGTGGCTTGTGCGGTTATTGGGAATTGGGAATGATGTGACATGACGTATAGCAGAGTTAGTGTTACTACCCTGAAATGTATACTGTAGTTTGGCACAAATTGCAGATTTTGAATTTGTTAATGAACAACATTTTTAAAAACTATTTTAGTTACATTTACTGGTACGGAAAATCTACAAGAGAAATTATTTCCTGTTGTGTCTTGCATTATTCTGTTTTGAAAGAGATGCAGTTTGACATTTGCACTGACATGGGTTAAGAACCCATAATCCACACTTGTTAAATAAATATGTCTTGACTGAATACCATATCAACCCTTTTTTTTTTTTTTTTAATAACATGTCTGGTTGTTGAATAAGAACTAGTGCTCCAAATTAATCTCATAAAAATCTAAATATATTTTTTAATTATTAAATTGCAAATGGCTGCAATTTATTACAGAAAGCATAGTCAGGAATTTATGTAGAGTTTGTCAGTAACTTATTTGAAGTATTTGAATATGTTTTTAAATACTTCGGAGGTAATAAATATGGGAAAACATCTTAATTATATCACTTGTAATGTTATTTGCTATTAGCTTCAACAAGTATGTTTGAGTCCAAAACTGTACATAAAAAAAAATCAATTAATATTTCTGTTTAATTTTAGATTAAGTGTAAGCTAGATGTAGAGATTGCAGATGTAGATGCTAAGTTCTCCTAGAGCAGCGGTCAGCAATGTGGCTTGTTCATCCCTCTGCTGCGGATCTCTGTGGCCTTGGAACATAAAATAAATGTAAATTAAAAACTCATTATTTATATTAGTTTGTTGTTTTTTTAAATGTAATTCTAAATTCGAAGATTATGCTGATATTGTAAAATTAACATAAAACATGTTTATTTTTTGACTTTTCAAAATATGCATCATAACCGCCAAAGTGCAACACCTGCCAACACTCGACTGATTTGAGCTTTTCAAGCCCCTGGAGTTACTGGACTTATGGATTAATATATCCATGGGAGTACTTTCAAAGAATGTTATCCTGATTTGTAGTACTATTTTACAGACAAATCACTTGTAAGGAGCGAGGCTGTCTTTTGTTTCAGATTGCAGACACTGTCCCCTAGTGGTAAAGTTAAGTGAACACTTTAAAGTCTTTAAAGACTACTGCACAGTAGGTCCTTGTTTGCATTTATTATCTATATCATACTATAGTATGTGCATATTAGTTTAATAACCTTACATCAAAGGTCTTAGAATCGTCATTGATGGTGTGGTTGCATCATTCATTTTTTTTACAACCAAACCTGGTACCTTAATGGTTAAGACACTGAACTTTAGAGGGTCAAATCCCAACACAGCCATGTTGCCACTGCGTGACCCTTGAGCAGGGCCCTTAACCCTAAAAACACTTTTTTAATTATTAAGCTGCTCAGTTATGTACTGTTTATAAAAGTGAGTCTGATAAGGGTGTTTGCTAAATGCCACAAAGGTGTCAATTTTCCAACATCTAATTTTATTCGTCAATGTTTACCATTTAAAAACATTTGTACAAACATATTCTTATGCATTACTGAAATTAAGATACAGGTTTAGCTAATGTTCACATCAAACATTAAAATGTTATCTCAATGACACTGATTGAAGCAGGGTTGTTATTACCAGATGACATATTTTGAATATTTCATATATTGCTGATCTTCTGGGATTTTTACACAAGACTCTATCTGTACTCTATCTGAAATTCCTGTTCTTCTCTGACATATAATTAGATGGTTATTTATGTGTGAATGATTCCTAGGTCTTTGTGTGGGTTAAAAAACAAAAACAGGGGCTGGACAGAAAATGAGGGTCAAATATAAAGAATTTAATTCCCAGCCAGGTTAGATTCCCGTCTCTGTGTGCATGGAGTTTGCATGTTCTTCCTGCTTGGGGGTTTCCTCCGGGTTCTCCGGTTTCCACCCACAGTCCAAAGACCTGCAGATTAGTCTAACTGGCAGTCCCAATTGGATGGAGAAGGATACAAAGGGAAAGAGTCAGAATTACAGGAAATGAAATTCCTCAGCTGTAGATATCTATAAAAATGTGTCCTGGGAATGTTAAACTTTTGTACAAGTTGTTTAAATGAGCCACATATATTGTCAATGTAAAGATCATATATTGACACAATACCACACTCAAACCAAACCCCAAAAGCATTGTCCGTATAAGACGGAGCAAACATACAGTGCCCATTCAGTGGTGCTATCAAAGGTAGATCAGTAAGCTTAAAATGACGCCGAAACTGATTCCAAATTTTATAACCAGTGGGTTAGAGGAAAAAGAAGATGTGGGCTGTTTTTGTGGCAATTTAGCACATAATAATGATGAGAGAGATATTGTTCCTCTATAGCTACCCAGGCGAGAGGGTTGACTGCACACCCCGCCCAGAATAACATTGCCCTTACATTAGCTGCCCAATAATAATAAAGAAAGTTTGGAAGTGCCATTCCTTCTAATTCATGGGGCTTCTGTAGGATACTTTGTTTAATATGTGGTTGTTTTTTATTCCAAATAAAAGTAGAAATCTGACTATTTAAGTTATTGAAAAAAGATTTTGTTAAAAAGATTGGAAGACACTGAAATAGGTAAAGGAATTTTGGAAACAGATTCATTTTTATTGTGTTTATTCTTTCGCCCAAAGAGAGAGGTAGCAGGTCCCATCTTTCGAGATCTAATTTTGTTTTGGAAAGTAGAAGCTGATAATTCGCCTTATACAGATCTGCATGGTTATGTGTTACCCAAATCCCTAGATATTTGATTTTTCTGGGACTAATCTTAAAGGTGATTGAATCAGGATTTTATTGAATTGTTTTTAATTGGCATAATTTCACTTTTTTGTAGATTAACCTTGAAGTCAGTTATTTCACCAAAGTCTTTCAATAAAGTTTTGGTAGGCTCTGAGGAGGATTGGAGATAAAAAGCAGCATGTCATCAGCATACCCCCCCCCCCCCCCCCTATGAGAGATACCTTTAATATTGGCATTTTCTTTTAATGGCGATAGCAAATGGTTCAATAGCCACAGAAAAGAGAAGAGGTGACAAAGGGCACCCCTGTCTAGTACCACGCTGAAGCTCAAATAAAGGGGATAAGTTGTTATTTGTCTGAACGGCAGCCAGTGGGGATGAGTATAGCACTTTTATCCATGATATAAATTTAGGGCCGAAACCAAATTTACCAAGAGTGTAAAAAAAGAAAATCCCAATTCACTCGATCAAATGCTTTTTCTGTGTCGAGGGAAATCATTGTTTCCAAATTGTCAGATAGGGATGGGTTATACATAACATTCAACAGACGCCTAATATTTAAAAAAGAGTATCTGTTCTTTATAAAGCCTGTTTGATCAGGTGAAATAACACAATGCATAACTTTCTCCAGACGGCGTGGATATCTGTATTCAACAATGAAATTGGACGATATGAACTACAGTCAAGAGGGTTCTTTTCTTTCTTTAAAATTAAGGAGATAACTGCTTGCCGCATAGTTGGAGGTAATGATCCAGAGGAAAAGCTTTCTCGGACAACTGACGCCAACAGAGAAGAGAGCTGATTGGAAAAGCTTTTAAAAAATTCTGAAGGATATCCGTCTGGTCCAGGTGATTTACCAGATTGCATACTTCGTATTGCTATGGCTATTTCTGTATCAGATATAGACTCATCTAATTGTAATGCTGTATCTACACTTATTGTAGGAATACATAAATTTTGAAAAACGCCATCTAATGTCGAGGTGTCAATAGATAAAGGGGCAGTATAAAGTTATTTATAATAGTGTAGGAAACATGTATTGATTGTTAAATTATGAGTACACTTTATACCATGATCATTTTTAATTTCGGGTATAGCTTGTTTAGCCGATCGCTGCCGCAAAAGATTGGCCAACAGTCTACCCGTTTTTTCCCTGTGTTCATAAAATGAAGAGCGTGATTTTAAAACCAGATATTCCGCTTGTCAAAATTTAATTATATTCTGCTTGTAATAATAGGCGTTGTTTGAGTATAGTTGGTGTAGGTGACACACTGCATATTGAATCCAATTCCTTTATCTTATCTGCTAATTTTGTAAATTGTTCCCTGGTCTCTTTGTTTTGTTTTGCACAAAATGAAATAATCTGCCCCCTTAGATATGCCTTTAAGGATTCCCAAACTGTTGAGGATGACATACCTGGAGTTTTGTTGACATTTAAAAAGAACTCTATCTCTGAACTCATAAAGCTCACAAACTTCTCATCTGAAAGAAGCGAGGAGTTAAATCACCAAGGACGATAGTTAGGTCCTGCAGTGGGTATATGGATTGACAGAGTCAGTGGAGAGTGGTCTGATACCACTATGGCTTTATAATCCGTATTTGTTACAAGAGGAAGAAGCCTTATATCTACAAGAAAATAATCTATTCGTGAAAAAGTATTATGTACTGGAGAATAAAATGAGTATTTTCTTGTAGTAGGATTTCGGAAATGGCAAACATCTGCCTCCAGGAAACTCTGTAAAACTTTTGCTGATTTGGGCATTTTCTTAGGGGAACGGCGATCTAAAAAAGTGGAAAAAACGCAATTTATATCACCTCCTATGATAAGGTGGTGGGTTGTCATATTTGGGATCCGAGACAGAAAGTTAGCAAAAAAACCTTCATCATCCCAATTGGGTGCATACACATTAGCCAGAATAAGTGGAAGCCCATATACTTGCCCAACTACGATAATATAGTTAAAATAGCCAGTAGTATCTGCAACTACAGTAGTTGCTACAAACGGTAAGTTTTTTAAAGAAACACCTATTTTTGTCATGAGAAGTTAATAGCAATAATGAAGCTACAGATGTACAAAAAATAAAATAGAGCCACGAAAAAAAAAAAGCAAGTAAGAGAGAAAAGAGAGAGAGAGAGAAAAAGATTTTTTTTTAAAAAAGTACTGCTGACTGGCCTGAACCCTAACCCAATCACCCATTAAAACCAGGTGATTAACCCAACCCACACAAACATATCCACACACTGTGCTTATTTGGATCCTACTGAGACAAAATCAGGCTCACTAAACCATCTTATAAGCTTGGAACAATAAAATATATAAACAGATCTAAACATTAACTAGTCAACATCATCCTTATTATGGTTATGAAGCGTTAATTACAAATAACTTTGCACTGACACTAAAACTGGAACTTCAACTTAACTACACTAACTTGTAATAAACCACTATAGCTTTCCCCGGCCAGTACTGTGTTTACCGTCCATATGCCAGCGATACGAAATATGAACGTCCTTCATGAGTTAAGGACTGGCTTCTGCGGGAGTAATAACACTATGCTTAACATAGTGCATGGCTTTATCCGGATCTGCGAACATCTTGTCCTCGCCCTTATAAGTGATACGGAGTCACGCAGGATACAAAATGCCAAAGCGCACACCGCCCTGTCCTCGTAAGAGTTTTCTAACCTCCATAAATGCCGCACAAGCCATGGCCACACTCGGAATGTAATCGGGAAATATGGCTATTTGAACATATTAAATGTTATTATTTAGCGAGAGCCCAACATAACAGGATAGCTCTATAGCGCCCCCCTCTTTGATGAACTTTATAAGATACAATGTCTTGCAAAAGTATTACATACATACTGTACTCCTTGAACTTTTCCACATTTTGTCACATCACAACCACAAATGTAAATGTATTTTATTGGGATTTTATGTGATAGACCAACACAAAGTGGCACATACTGTAATTGTGAAGTGGAAGGAAAATTCTTTTTTTTTTAATTGGAAAATTTAGAAGGTGGAAAACATCTGCCCCAGTCTTAAGTCTTTTGCAGACTCCAACAGGTTTTCTTCTAAAATTGCCCTGTATGTGGCTCTATCCATCTTCCCATCTACTATGACAAGCTTCCCTGTCCCTTCTGAAGAAAAGCTTCCCCACATCATGACGCTGCTACCACCAATTTTTACGTGTTACTGCAAAGGGCGTAAGGTGTAAGATCGCATTTATTAAGTGGATTTCAATTGCACACTTATTAGCATATTTTTTATTATAGGTATAGATTTATAGGTATAGGTTATAATGTACACATAGCTACATACCAAATAAAACATTTGCTTTGTAGAAGTACTTCTTTTTAGTGGGACAATTATTTTACTTGCTCTTGAAACAACATTTTGGTCAGTGAACTAAACTAAAAGCCAGGGCAACAAATTTGCTTGTCCTAGGCTTCTAGGGCTTCCTAGGGTTGGGGATTTTTATGTCGTTCCCTTTAGTAAGCCTTGCTATGATATCTAATCTTACTAATCTTACATGACTTTTAGAATATCAAAATGTCTTAGAATTTGCTGAATATATTTGCTGGAGAGGCGTTTGGGGTTATACCACAGGTTATTGAAAACCTAGAGATATGAAACAACAAAGGTTTTAGTGCTGAAAACATGCTTTATTGAATCAATTATAAGGCTCGAGGAGGTTGCATTCATTAGTAATACTACAATTCTACATTAATTCAAACCAAAATATAGGGCATATAATTTCTGTTTTGCGATGTTTTTTTTTCACAGAAGATGTAGTCCCTGTGGTACGCTTCTTTGCCCAGTAACTGTGATGATGAGTTCTAAAACTAGTACACACACACAATGCAACAAAGCAATCCTCCAAGAGGAGGCTCTGCTTCTGCAAGGAAGTACAAGAACAGCTTCTATTATTGGCCAGGAGATGTTAATCTTTGAAAGTCCATTCAAGCAGTCCCTTGCCAGAAACAGAGCACATTAAACAATTTTGCCCAAGAAGTGCAGGCCGCTCGCACTTTGAGCATGTCTTAAAAATGGTGGTATGACATAATCAGTTTGAACACAAGACCTAGTCATGCTGCTTACATGAGGGTAAATGTATGCAGCATTCAAGGTCTTATGGTCAAGTTATAAATTAATGTGATAATCTTATCACATTTACACATACAGTGTATAGCTTTGTCTTGTAAATTTAGTAAAACTTCAACAGGGAGCCTCTCTACCTGTTGAGGCAATCTTAAGACTTCAACTTTTTGTTGAGGCACTAAGTTTAGTTCCAGGTTTAACAGGGTATTCGTTCCATGAGAAACTTTCTCCTGATAAACAATTAGTTCCATTTGTTTCAGTTAATATCGTCTTAAATAACAATTCATACATTTCCCATAACCGGTAAATTCGGCTATATACATTATGTACATGTCACAAAAATTTGACCAAAAATCCTAGTCACAATTATCCAAAATGGCACATTTTATAACAACTTTAGACTTTAGACTAGTTCGGCATAAATTAATGTCAAGTTTGATATAAAAATATTTCATATTTACAGGAACAGATATCCAGGTATTTATCAAGTAAATATCTTTTTTTTCTCATTCAATAAATAAAAAGGCAGATAATTCAAGAAGGGGGAAGAAAGTATCATTATTAGAATTATAGTGAACGAATTCTAATGGTGAAAGTTGCCATGTCGGACCCATGCTCATTGGAAAGTTTGAGGGTGTAAAGCCCAGCATCACTTGATTTTACTCCAGTAATTATGAGTGTGGTCAGGTCCTCCGTCGTTTCAATGTGGAACCTTCCACTTTCTGCTGCAGTCGAAAGTTTTTTTCCACCACGAGACCACTCAATGTGGGGAGAAGGCTCTCCAGAGAATGCACACGCTATCGTCAAAACCTTCCCAGGTTCAATGCTGATGTCTTCAGGGAGGGCTTCAATTTTTGGTGCTGAACCTTTGAAATAAAAATAAATAAATTGAAAAGGTTTGCCAGTTTAAAGTACACTTGATAAAGTACAGTCAGTAGACTGTATAAATATTTTACAAATGCGTGTGACAACACATCAAAGTATCCCCTATTAGCTCACCTTGACCACTGAGTAGCATGGATCCCTCAGCTTGTGAGTGACTTGACATCATACTACTTGAGCTCAGAGCATACATTGATTCAGAAGTCATGGAGGACATGCTGGACATTGACGTTGTTTCAAATTTCATTTCAGCCATGGTGGAAGTACTAAATGATGTTTCTTGCATTGTGCTCTCCATGTGGATGGATTTTGAAGAGAAACTCTCATGCATACTGCTGAGAGCACTCTCTTTCTTAAGCATTTCAACCCCTTCACTGTGCTTGGAGGACACTGATTCTGAAAGATAAGCAAACTTTCAATTAGTGAGTGCATTGGTGCTTTCAAGCATGGTTCTCCAAGATGTGTTAAGAAAATAGTCTATTATAACATTAAATAAAACTTACCTTTAACAGCCATGTGTGCAGATACAAATGTTGTTATTTTTGCGTAGATGGACTGGAACACTTGACCAAAGAAGGAGAATGATGATTTGGAGACTGCTCCACTCTCTGCAATTATTTCACAGGAATATTCACCCTGATCTCTCTCAGACGCATCAGATATATAGAGACAGCAAGTGCCATCGGCAGATGTATGGATCTGATAATGGCTACTGTGACTAAGTTTTCTGTTATCTTTGTACCACAGAACATCTTTTACAGAGCTTTCAGCAACACAGATCATCTTCACCTTGTCTTCAGAGGCCTCCGCTTTAAGTTGCTGGAGGATTTTTGGGAGTGCCTCCTTAGAAGGAGTTGGTGATTTCGCAGTGAGTGGAGATCTAACCCTTTTTGGCTCAGGAGACTTGGTTCCTATTGGAGATTTTACTCTTTGAGGAGAGGTGATTGGCTCTGGTGACCTTATACCTGTGGGAGATTTAACTCTCTGTGGTGAGGTTATTAGCTCTGGTGATTTCACTCTTGGAGAAGATACTACTGGTTCAGGAGACTTTACAGTTGGCTTTGCAGGGACAGGTGACTTAACTTTTGCAGCAATACCAGGGTCAGGAGACTTAACTCGTAGTGGCGATTTGACACCATCAGGCGACTTAATTCGTGGTTCAGGAGACACGACTCCAGTGGGTTCGGGTGATTTCACCAAAGGCTCTGGAGACTTAACTGACGGCTCTGAAGACTTTACTGAAGGAACTGAAGGTGTGACAGATGGTGTAGGAGATTTCACTGAAGTTACTGGTGATTCTACAGAGGGTGATTTCACTGTTTGCTCAGCAGATTTAACTGGGGGGGCTGATGTAAAAGTCGCCTCTTTTGTTGGTGACTTGTAGATGTTTAAGGTAAACGTAGCCTCTTTCCTTCCCTCTGAATTTTCTACCACTACTGTATAGCTACCTTCATCAGAGTACTCTACAGAAGTTATTTCAAATGTAGACTTGTATTGTGTTGTTGTCACATGCACACGATGGGAAGTGACAATAGTATGTTCCCCAAACATCCATGTAACACTTGGTGCGGGCTCACCATCAATATCGCAGGTAAATCTTGCCGACTCACCCAGTGATACTGTTAGAGAGTGTGGTTTGGTGAGAATTTTTGCTGGTGTAGTTGCTTTTACTTTCTTAGCAGTTATACTTGCTGTAGCTGAGGACTCAACAGATTTTGCCTTATATTCAGATGATGTATGTCGTTCTGAGGATGAATATGAAGCAGATGACAGATATTCAGTTGATGCATATCTGATAGGAGATGTTGCAAGTCTTTCAGATTCATATTTTTCAAACCCAGAAACTTCATGTCTCTCAGTATACTTTGTCTTAGTTTCTTCGATTTCTATGTGTGTCCTTGAGGCAGAAGATGCCCTGATTGATGATGTATGGTAATAGTCTGTCTTTAATACTTCAGGTACAAATGCTGTTGGAGCCTCCTCATCTTTCCGTCTTGAGGAATATGTTGTAAATGCTCCTCTTGATACATCGAGAGTTGCATAGTCAGATGCTTCTCCCTTTGTGTTGGTACAGACAGCACGGTATGTGCCACTATCCTCTGCTTGGCAATCAATAATATGGAGGGTTAGGACACCACTCATGTCTGTAAAGTGGTATTTGCTGCTCTCTTGAATTGGTTGTCCATTGTGGAACCACTGGATTTGAGCTTCTGGCCGTGATTGGACGTTCAGTGTGAATTTAGTGTCTTGACCACATGGTACACGATGTGAGCGCATTCTAACTGTGATTCGTGGGGCATGGTCAAGGCTAAATGGTTGCTGTGTTACAACTTGATATTTGCGCTCAGATTTCAAAGCAGCTTTTCTTGCCTCATATCTAGACATGATGTCGAATCTTGCTGTTCTTTCAAATCTAGAGGAAGATCGCGATGATCTTCTTTCAGGAGACACTGGACTTGGGGAACGTGGCCGTGTCCTCTCAGGAGTGGGTGATCTCCTTTCAATTGCTTCAACTTCATATTCCACTGGTGCCCGTGATGGTCTTATGAGTTCAGACACAGGACGCATTAATTCGATATATGTTGGAGACAGCGATCTTCTTCTTCTCATGAAATGGGAAATGGGAGGTGGAGAACCACTAGGTTTTCTTGTTGTGACTTCAAGTTTTGTTTCCTCTGCGCGTTTCACTTCAGCTTTGTGAATAATTCTAGGTGATACATGCTGTAATGCATGCAGCTCAAAACGAACAGGGCTACCACTCGGAGGAGAAGCAGAGAAGCCAAGTTCAAGTTCCTCGTCAAGCTGTTGCTTTTCTTCTTCAATTCTCTTCTTTGCCACATAATCTTCTACAGGCTGGAGGAGCTCTTCATCTGAAAGATCGCCTAGGGAATGCCTTCTGTGTCTGAAGATGTCTGACTCAGGAGATGGGGAGCGCCTAGCTGGTCTTACAGTTTCCAAATCATCTAGCGTAAGCTTTGGAATACGCCACCTTGGCCTGTACTGATCAGTGATTCTGGGAAGTGGCATAACATAGAACTGTTCCCATCTAGAAAGTCGGATGCGTTTTTGTCTCTTCTGCACAATTCTCTCTGTGCGTTCAGAAATTTCATATTGATCACGGAGTTTTTTGTACCATTTCATGTCAGACAAAGCCACAAAATATTTAATATTTTTGTCTTCCTCAAGAACAGTTGGATCATGAACACGAGCTTCTGGAATTTCATAGGGCATTCTGATCCTCTTGCTTTCTTCTTTAATTCTCTTAATGTCCTTATCTTCTTTGTCAGAGATATCAAACTCACCCTGCACATTCTTAGTACTGACTGCAGGTTTATACAGTTCAGCAGCTTCTTTCAGAGCCTCTTGTGCTACTGGATTAAGTGTAGTCACTTCTGCTGCTGAGTATTCTTGTGCCATTTTTAGCGTCTTCTTTATTTGGTTTTGTATGTATATCTGCTTATCTTCCTCACTCTTAAACTCCCTCCTAATGTAAGTTAGGCGTTCAACCTTGAGTGTGGCCTGGCAACTTGCTGAACCAGCAGAGTTTGTTGCAGTAACTCTATAGGTTCCAGAATCCTCAATTAGTGTTTCTCTAATGTGCAGGACATAATAACCCACATCTTGTTGAACCACTTCAACCTGTGGTCTAAATTCAAGGGGCTTGCCATCTTTTTCCCATATTAGAGTAGGTGGTGGTGTTCCTGACACTCTCAATTCAAAACGGGCACTTTCCCCCTCAATGCAATCAATATTTGCTAAGAGGCGTCTAAACATTGGCCTCATTGTGTCCTCAACAATAGGGTGATGTGCTACTGTTAAGCGTGCCTTACAACTGTCTTCACCAAACTTGTTATGTGCCACAACAGTATATTCACCCTCATCACCAGGCTCAACATTGTGAATCATAAGCTGATAAAGACCCTTGTCAGTTGTAAATGTATATTTTGTAGGATCAGGTTTGATTCTGTGTCCTGCTTTCATCCAAGTAACATGTGGCTCTGGATGAACAGTTATTGTTACACCAAAGCGCACATCCTCGCCAACATATGCTGTAGAGTTGTATAGTGGCAGAGTAAACTCAGGTGGCCTTTGGAGAAGTTTTGTTTTATCAATTCTACGCTTGGGTTTCTTGAGTGAACGTCCCAGGAAGTATTCTCGATAGGACCTCACAGTCTCAACAAACAGCTCTGCATAGGCATTGTCTTCCCTTTCTACACTAATAACTTGGCACCTGTACAGTCCATCATCACATGCTTCAATGTCTTTCACATACATGCTTGCAACTCCATTGGCATAACTGATTTCATACTTATGACTTGCTGTTAATTTACGAGAGCCAAAGTACCATGTCACCTCTGTGGTCTTGTCATAGTTTTCAATGTTGCACATGAAACGAACATGACCACCTTCTTCAGCAGAGCTATGCATGACAGGACCTGCTCTAAGCCCTTGTTCTGAATGACCAATTTTTACTCGGGCAAATGAAACATTTCTCAGGTTTCTGTAGCCACCACCATAGGCAACACGAGCTGATGAAATAACAGTGCTCCACTCCTTCTTGATTATTGACTGGTAATATCGTCTGTGTCTTAAGGTCTTTATGACTTTAGAGCTAATGTTTTCTATTTTCATCTTGAGCCAAGGATGTTCGAGAGCCTCGCATGCAGTCATACGATGTTTGCATTCTTTGGTTAGCAGTCTGTCAATGAAGTCCATGCCTTCAATACTGGTGTATTTGAAAGCCTCACTATCAAATATGTATTGAGCATTGGAAATGTGTTCAATCATTTTTTGAGTTGACTCAGCAGCAAAAGGATTGAGGCCACTAAGAAGCACATATGCGAGAACTCCAACTGACCACATGTCTGTAGCAGTGGTAACAAAATCACTAGAGTGGACCTCAGGTGCATAATACTCAGGTGCTGTGAACTGAATTCTGATATTTTCTCCGGGTGTCAGCAGCCTGGCTTGGCCCATTTCAATAATCTTAATTGTACTGCTCTTTCTTGTAGTGTAGACAATATTTTCAGGTCTTATGTCAAAATGACCATAGTTGAGGCCATGTAGGAACTTGAGAGCCTGGCAAACTTGTCTCAGGTACAGAACAATTTCCCGTTCAGTGAGGTCGAAATTTGTTCCAAGACGTTCAAAGATGTCCATCCCTGATATAAATTCATATATCAAAACATATTCCTCCAGGCTATCGAAGGACTCATGAAGGTACATTAAGTTCTTGTGCCTTGCAATATTCAGTGTTTCAATCTCTCTTGCAACTAGCTCTCTATCAGCCCCTTTCACCTTAATGAGTTTAGCCAGGAAGGTCTTCTTAGAGCTAATTTCCACACAACGATGAACGGCACCAAAGTGTCCACATCGTCCTAGTTCCTCAGCAATTTTGTAAAGCGACGGCACATTCTTAACTTTGGAATGTGGTGCTTCTTCTTTTGTAACTTCTCTTTCTTCATCCACTTCTTCATCATAATTTCTAATAGCTAACTTGTCTTCCCTTGCTGTTACAGGTTCAGTTGGCACAGATGGGTCACTCAGACCAAATCTGTTTTCTGCAATAACACGGAACTGATATTTGGTCTTACCAAATAGACTCATTACAGCATATTGGGATTCAGATGTTTGGCCAACACGAATCCACCTATCCCCAGATACAGGGCACTTCTCTACTATGTAGCTGACAATTTCACTTCCACCATCATTTGGAGGAGTCCATGTGAGTGTAATGGTATCTCTTCCAATATCACTTACTTTAACATCCTTAGGTGGATCAGGTACGTCAGCAACATCAAGTTCAACTGTCTGTTTATCAACGCCAAATCTGTTCTTTGCACAAATTATATAGTATCCAGAATCTTTCCTTTGCACTCCCTTTAGGAACACAAGGGATGTAAAGGATCTTGTTACAATGACTTGATGATATGCTGTGTTATTCAGTATTTCTTGTCCCTTCTGCCATGTGATTGTAGGATCAGGTTTACCACTGATTGGAATCTTGATGGTGACCATCTCACCACGAAGAGCATGAACAGCTCCCATACCTTGTAGATGTAATGGCAAGTGAACCTTGGCAGGAACTAAAAAAGAGAATAAAACATTAATACACTAGTAGATGATATTAGCAATATACAGAAGAAAGTCATAACCAATTGTATTATAAAGACACATATGTAGATACACAGCAATCATACCTTCCACATCAAGCGTTACAGTTGTAGAAATTGATCCTTCCTGATTTGTGGCTCTAATTTGATAAACACCCACATCATTCTCATCCGCATTACTAATAACAAGTTGGTGGTAGCCTCCTTTGAATTCTTGAATCTTGAGTTTCTCACCATCTGGTAAAATTTCTTTGCCATTCTTGTACCATTTTACCAATGGATTTGGATGTCCAATGACCTTTGCAACAAAGGTTGCATTGGCTTTATATTTAACACACATATCTCTCAGTTCCTCTTTAAAGAAGGGAGCACGAGGAGCTGTGTCTGACTTTGGAACGACAGGTTCTGAAATCTCGCTCCAGTCACTTTCGCCACCAATGTTCTCACACTTGACACGGAATTCATACTCAAAGCCTTCAATAAGTCCTTTGACAGTATAGCTTGTCTCATGAATTTCCTCAGTTGTAACAGCAATCCATTTGTTCTGCTTCTTCTCCCTCTTTTCCAGGTAGTAAGACTTAATCTTGGCACCTCCATCACTGGATGGAGGTTTCCATGCCACAACACAGGAATCCTTTGTGAATGAAGTTACTATTGGCTGTGGTGGGATTCCAGGTTTTTCTGAAAAACAAAATTGTGAGTATGTAAATTGCATATTTTTCTTTGTTTTGTAATGTTTTTTGCATGCCAACACAATTGATTCAACTTACCATATGGACTCTTGATGATAACGACAGCAGGAATTTCCAATGACTCACTAATACCATACTGATTCTGGGCAGATACACGGAAGTAATATCCAGCACTCTCAGTTAGATTTGGAATGCGACATGTAGTTCCGGAGACAGCTGATGACACTAGGTTCCATTTCTCTCCCTCCTTCGCTTCACGCTTTTCTACAATGTAGTTTGTGATCAATGACCCACCATCATCCTTAGGTGGTTTCCAACTTATGATTACAGAATTCTTCAAGAGAGCTTCAACAATAATTGGCCCTTCAGGAACCAGAGGCTTATCTGAAATGAGAGTCATAGTGTTAAACAAACATATACCTTAGGTGTCTAATTTCAGTTTTGTTTTATAAAAAACACCCTTCAATATATCCCACAACACAAGTAGGTCTTTTACTTACCTTGGATTTCAACTCGTAGGACTGTATCAATTGCACCAAATTTGTTGCTCAGTTGTACCTTGTACCTGCCAGCGTTTGTCTTGCGTTGAACATTTCTTACAACCAAGTGAGTATAATTCTCTGTGTTTTCAATAACAATGGTATCTGATGGATTTAGAGGTTTCTTGCCATAAAACCACATGATTTGTGGAATTGGACGTCCAATATAGACAACATGGAGACGTAGACTTGTTCCACAGCCTGCATAATATTTCTCCTTCAAAGGGAATCCAGGATGGAACTGGGGTGCAGCCTGCAAAAGAAGCTTGCCACTCGTTTCAATCTCACCAGCCTCATTGATGGCTCGGCAAGTGTACAGACCTTCATCTTCTTGTTCATCTGTTAAAACTGTTAGAGAATGACTTCTGCCATCAGAGCTCATTTTGTATTTACGGCTCTGAGTCAGTTCCTTTCCAAATCTATACCATTTTATTTCGGGAAGAGGCCTTCCAATAATCTGGCAAGTCAGTGTTCCAGTTTCTCCCAGATTAGTGGTAGTATCTTTCATCTCTTCCTTTAGACTTGGAGCTTCCCCAACTATATAAAATAAATAAAACAAATGAAAGTAAATAAATATCTTGTTTATGCATTCATGTCTACAATGAAATAATATACATGATTCATCTTTTGAACATACCACTTAGTTTGGTTTTGATGCCCATGGCAGTTCTACGTGGTCTGCTTAGTCCGGTTTCATTTTCAGCAAACACTCTAAATTCATATTCTGTTGCCTCCATAAGGCCACCCATGGTAAACTGCCTGTCCCTCGAACGCTCTTTGTTGCACTTTTTCCAGGCACTTTCACCTGCTTGTCTAAACTCAATCCAATATCCAAGAATTTCTTTGCCTCCATCAGACACTGGGCGTAGCCAGTGGATGGTGATGCAATCCTTGGTAATTGAGATGATGTCAATTTCACCTGGCTGGCTTGGTTTATCTAATAATGTAAGGAAATTAAGTAATTAGACCTTAGACACCAACAGATTTTTTGTACATTTTCTTTCAATATAGTATCATAAATAGCATATAATTATATATTCAATATCATGTTCCTTACCAAATGGATCCTTGCACACAACTGCTTCAGAGACGGGTCCAGGCTCACTTTGACCGATATCATTTTGAGCAATCACACGGAACTGATACTCTGCATCAGGGATTAGGCCAGTAAGAGTATACATTGTTGTTGTAATGTGAGTCTTGTTGTGACGCACCCATTTTTCAGTGGACAACTCTCTTCTTTCAATATAGTATCCAGTCACACGAGCACCACCATCATCCTTTGGTCTTGACCAAGACAGACCAACAGATGTTTTTGTGACATCCATAATTTCTGGAGGGAAGCTGGGAGGCTCAGGTGGACCTTGTTAAAGGGAAAAAAAGCAGTATAAATTACCTGGTTTATAATATGAGTTAAAAAAAAATCATGTTATGTAAATGTTAAATATACATACAGAGTGGTGTCTTTGGTATAACTGATTCATCTGATTTTAGAGATCGACTAATTCCAAACTGGTTCTCGGCTGAAACTCTGAAGTGGTACTCAACATTTTCTTTCAACCCCTTGACCACTAATGAACTGTCAACCACTCGAGCATCCACAGTGTACCATGCTGCCTTTGGTACTTCACGTCTCTCCACAATGTAACCAAGAACATCAGAGCCACCATCATCTGAGGGTGGTCTCCAGCTCACTCTTACAGAACGAGCTTGAATATCATCAAATTCCAGTGGGCCTTCAGGTGGATCTGGGGGTCCAATAACTTTAACCTTGATGTAAACTGCTTTCTTTCCACATTTGTTCTCCAGCACTAGATCATAGGTTCCAGTGTCATCCCTGTGAGCTTCCTTAATCACCAGCTCTGTGCGTTCTTCACTTGTGGCAATCATAGCTCTGTGAGAAATATCACGGCCTTCCTTTGTCCATTTACAAGTTGGATATGGTTTTCCCTTAATTGGCACAGAAAGTCTGACAACTCCACCTTGTCTGACAATATAACCCTCGAGGTACTTCGGCTCCAGCTCATAATCAGGATATTCTGAAATATTTTTGCAGATTGTTTTAGTACTAATATACAGTGCCAGTCACGTAGAATAGACATAGTTTACAACACTATTTTTTTATTCTTACCAAGCATTTCTGTGACTTTGACTACTCCTGGAATCTCAGCTGGTTCTCCAGGTCCACCAGCATTGCATGCCATCACACGGAACCTGTACTCAGCACCTTGGGGCATATGTGTTAGAGTGTATTCACAGATCTTTGTTGGAGTTGTATTACATTTGGTCCATTCAATCTGGTCAACCTTCTGCATCTCAATCAGGTAACCAGTGATGATAGCACCTCCTTCGTCCACAGGGGGAGACCATGCCAATGACACCGATGTCCTGGTTGTATCTGTGACTCTTGGATTCAGAGGTATGCCTGGAGGTTCTGTGTGAAAAGAAACAGTGTATGTTTTATTTTTTATTTTTTTTTTCATTTGTATTTTTCTTTTTCATTTTTGTCTCATCGGCTAGTCCTATGTATGACTATTCCTTTGCACATACCAATCGGATCCATCGCAATCACTGGTTTTGAGGTCAGACTTGGTTTGCTAGTGCCTCTGGAGTTCATAGCCGTCACTCTGTACTCATATTCAAGACCCTCAATTAGTCCGGTTGATCTGTATCTTGTCATTGTCACTGGATTCTTATTGATGCGCACCCATCTGTCAGATCTAGTTTCCTTACGCTCAATAATGTAGCCAGCCACTGAGGAACCACCATCATGTTCTGGTGGTTTCCAAGTAAGTGTCATACCATCATGGGACACATCAAATATTTCAGGTGTGCTTGGTGCATCAGGAACAGCTGTTGAAAATAACAGAACAGGTTATTAATTAGTAATACCATATATGGTATAATACAGAAATAATATAATATACACACTTACGTGTGTGTGTGTGTGTGTGTGTGTGTGTGTGTGTGTGTGTGTGTGTGTGTGTGAGCTTACTCTTGGCACTCTTGCATTCAACAACTTCAGACTGAAGGAATGCACCAATGCCAAAACGATTTGTTGCAGCTACACGGAACACATATTCTGTTCCTTCAGTCAGTCTAATGAATTTGAATGTGGGTCTTGTGACAGATTCAGAAATGGTCAGCCAACCAGGACGATGGGCATCTCGTTGCTCAACTACATATCCACTGATATTGGCACCTCCATCTTTTTCTGGTGGCTCCCAGCTGCATGTTACAGATGTGGCATCAACTTCATCAATTCTCATAGGCCCAACTGGAATGCCAGGTTTATCTGCAAATGTGTACATTTGGTCAGTTTCAGTTACTGTGCTGCAAAAGCTATAAATCCTTAGTTGAAGACAAAATTAAGGATGAGGTAGAATATTGTTCTTACCAAGAATGATGACTTTAATGATTTCTGTAGCTATTCCTGTGATATTCTTTACTTCAAGAGTATAGTCACCGGTATCATCAAGAGTAGATTCACGAACTGTTATTTTAGTGTACTTGGTTGTTGTCTCGATTTTAATACGGTCAAGCTTGTCTTTCATCTTAATGCCACCAAAGAACCATGAGCAAGCTGGTGCAGGTCTTCCAGTGATAGGAATGTCAAGCACAATTGGCTTGCCAGCATGCACATTTACAACCTTTTGAGGAATGCTGGTCAAATCAATCTTTGGCATAACTGTAAAATAAATGCAATATTTTAATATAATTTATACTGTGCAGTTATATTAACCTTTTGCTTAATTATGTTTAAATTAAATTTAAATGATAAGTTAATAATATCATACCTCTCTGTTCTTGAATAAGTACAGGTGTCGTCAAGTCTCTGGGCTCACTAACACCCCTGCTGTTCACAGCCTTGATTCTGAATAAGTATTGCTCATTTTCAATTAGAGAATCTACGGTGTGCTGAAACACTGCTGCTCTTACACTAGCAACATTCATCCATCGGTCAGTTTCTTTTTTACAGGCTTCAATAACATAACCAGTAATTCTGCTGCCACCATCGTAAAACGGTTTCTCCCATCCAAGCACGACAGTGGACTTTGTAACATCAATGAGGTGTAAATCTTGAGGAACAGATGGAATGTCACATACCAGCACTGAATCTGTGGTTTCACAGGGTTCGCCAATACCATATATGTTTTCAGGCAATACTCTAAAGAAGTATAGTGTTCCTTCCTCTAACCCAGTGATTCTGTACAATGTTTTCTTGCATTCCATTGTCACTGTTTTATAAGATTTCATTGATGCTTCACGTTTTTCAATAATGTAGTTATTGATCGGAGCCCCTCCATCAACAGTAGGGACATCCCATGTAATGACAACTGATTCTTTAGTGTAATCCTTGACCTTGACTGTTGCACATGGACCAGGGGAATCTGGAATTTGCGAGAAAAATTGTAAAAGTTAAAAAAAAAAAAAAAAAACAATTAAGAGACAAACAATTAAACGAACAATGTTGTGTTCTTACCATATATCTTGACAAGAATGGTAATTGTCTTCTTGCCAGAAGGATTTTCAGCCTCAATCGTGTATTTTCCAGCATCATAACGGTGAACCTTCTCAACTATTAAAGTTGTAGTGCTCTCTGTTGTTTCAGTGTATCCCCGTGACAGAAGGTCTATGCCAGACTTTCTCCAAGTAACAACTGGCAATGGTCTTCCATGTATATTTGCATTTAGACGTAAAGTGCTGCCAGCTCTCAGGCAAACTGTTTTCTTCAGTTCTTCACTTAGTTCAATATCAGGAATTTCTGAGAAGAGTACATTTTAGTGAATTTACGGATCCAAAACACTAAAGGTCAGTTTCAACAGTCTGTTTATTATAAAAAGAAAATCTCTAAATATTATTTGAGGGCAGTATTTGCAGTTGATTAATGATATGCAGACTTCTAAAAGTTGAATCATTATATACATAGGGAAAGTTATGCGATTCCAGGGATATGCTATGAACCTGCTACAGTAAATTTCATTTTCTGAATGTGCCATTAAGATTATGCAAATTAAGTAGAACTCTTTTTTTCAATACTGTTTAGATCACATCCTTTAAAAACAAACATGTGTCTTTGAGCCTGAAAAATATCATAAAAAATATAGACTGAAAAAAGTAATGTCATTTTATACAGAATTACTGTAATCCTGGGTAGTAATCAAGAGTAGTAAATGCAATAATTCTATTTTTTTTTGTTGTTGTTGCATGGTCAGCCAGCAGGTACTCTTGAGCAACTAAATATAGTCACATAATACTAAGTAAAGACTATTTAAAATAAAATAATGAAATAATTGCTTTTTTAGTAATTAGATGTGCTCTCTAACAAAAATTTATTAATACTGTAAATTGTAAAATGACTGAGCATTTATTTTCCACATTTTCAATTCACATTATGGTAACTAACTATTACATATTGTCATAACTATCCCTTAGCTGGAGGATGGGGGTTTAATGTTGCGTCTGGTCTGTTTTCCTGGGTTCTCCAGTTTCGTCGCAAATAAAAAAAAAAAAGTTGTAGATTGATTACTGTTTCCAAATTGCACATAGGGTATAATTGGGTGTGTGAGGTTGTTAGTGAACTTGTGCCCTGCGATTGATGGGTATCTCCTGCCTTGCACCCCAAGTTTTCTGGGATAGGGTCCAGTATAAGTGGCAAGGAAAATTGGTGTATGTGTGGATGGATATGCCAATTCAATTGCATAACTGTCATGTAACAGCTGAATCATATGTCATATAATATATACTGAATACTGCTGTAATATGCTGAACACTGATTGTGAAGCTAGAGCTAACAGCTCTAAACAGTCTAGTCAGTATTTTTGTGCTAATCATTTCACATTTGTCCTCAATATTAACATGATATCTAGCAAAAACTTACCAACTCTTTCTATGGGTGCAGTCTCTATACTTCCTTCACTGAACTCTCCAGTGCCCACTGCGTTCACTGCAGCCACTCTAAACCTGTACTTCTTGGTGCTTGTTAAGCCAGCTGCAGTATATTCAGTGGAATTAAGGATCTTCTGAGTGGCTCTATACCACTGTTCAGTTCCCTCTTCTAGAATCTCAACAACATAGCCTGTAACATCTGAGCCCCCATCATACATAGGTCTGGTCCATGTCATAGTAATGCTGTGCTTGGTAGTATCTATTATGCGTGGAATTGCTGGAGGAGCAGGGGTATCTGTAATATTTAAGAGAAAGGGAAAACAGCCATTTCACAATTGAAATAAAATTTATGAGAATTGTAATAATGAACTATATATGGCATAATGATATGGTTAGGCAACAGTAGTTATAGTGACTCACATGTTGGATCTCTGCAAAGGGCATATTCAGAGGCTTCACTTGGTAAGCTTGAACCAGCGGAATTGACAGCTGCAACCCGGAACTGGTATTCACTTCCCTCTAATAAACCTGTTATCTTGAGTCTTGTGTCATAGATGGTGTATGTCTTATTTACTCTGGTCCATCTCACACTGCTCTTCTCACGTTTATCCACGAGGAAATTTTTAATTTCACTACCACCATCATTCTCTGGCTTTAGCCACTCAATAATGACATGCTGCTTTCCGACAGCTGTAATTTCTGGTGCACCAGGAGGTGTTGGAACAGCTGAAAAAGGCAAGAATATTTAAACATTTTTGTTTTTGAATACAGTAAATATGTGAATTACTCCAAACTATACAAAAGACTTACTATAAGCATTTCTTGCAATAATTGGTTCAGACTCCAGCGGTACTCCAGCTCCATATTTGTTAACCCCTCTGACACGGAATATATATTCATTGTTCTTAATTAGTTTTGTACTGACACAAGAAAGGGTCTTGCATTCAGTTTCCATGACAACCCAGTTGAGCCTACTGGTCTCACGTCTCTCAACAATAAAGTGTGTGATAGAAGCTCCCCCATCCTCAAGAGGTATCTTCCAAGAAACTGTACATTTTTCTTCTGTTATCCTGCTGATTGTGATTTTATCATCTGGAGGACCTGGGGTATCTGGGATGGAAAAGTAATTTCACATTATCAGCAAGATATTTAATATTTAGAATTTTGTGAGACATGTTTTAATTTAATATGTTCTTACCAAGAACTTTAACAAGGACAGCTGCAGTTTTGGTTCCACTGGCATTCTTAACTGTCAATATATATTTTCCAGTATCATTCCTGCTACATGATTTGATGATTGCCATGGCTCTTGTGCTGGTGTATGTCAATGAGTACTTGTCACCAAGCTCCAACTCCTTATTATCCTTAGACCACCATACTTTTGGTTCAGGTTTACCACCAACTGCAGCATCCAGCACAAGATCTGATCCAGCTCTAATAGTTAGTGTCTCACCAACAAGTTTGCTGTCTAATTCAGCCTTTGGTGGTGCTGAAAGAAATACATAGCAAGTATTAGATTAATACCAACTTAATATACCCAGTCAAATATTCATCAGGAATTTATCTTACTGTATTCATCCTTGCATGTAATAGGGCCCGTTGATTCTGATGGAATACTGTGCACTCCTGCACAATTTTTAGCAATGACACGGAATTCATAAAGTGCTCCCTCTTCAAGTGATGATACAGTGAAGAAATTGTCTGTGATTGTAGTGTAGTTGCATTTCAACCAACGATCTTCTTCATCATCAGTGGAAACCTTGCGTTCAACTATATATCCAACAAGTTTGCTGCCACCATCATTAAATGGTACAGACCATTTAATAGAAACTGAAGATCTTGTAATATCATACACTTCTGGTTTGCCAGGTGGATCTAGAATAAAATGAATCACCCTGTAAGTACTATGTTCCTAATAAACAACAATCAAGGAAAAATAACAGTTGGAATACATACCAACTGGATTCAAAGCTAATACTGGTCTTGAAGCTTCACTGGCTTTGCTTAGACCAGCAATGTTCATGGCGTATGCACGGAACTGATATTCAAGACCTTCAATAAGATTGGAGACCTTATAATGACACTCAATACATGGGAGTTTATTTTCCCGTGTCCATAAAATAGTATTGCGCTCCTTCTTCTCAATCCAATATCCAGTGACCTTGCTTCCACCATCATGATATGGAACATCCCATTTAATGGAAATGGCATTAGCAGATACTAATACCACATCTGGACGTGTAGGTGGGCTTGGTGGTACTGGAAGATGAAACAATATATAATATATAATTTATGAAATGCTACAGTAGCATATTTAATAGGAAATCAAAGAAATATAATTGTACTTACTAAATGGATGTTCTGCCACAATAGCTTGAGACTCTATTGGCTTGCTCACACCAAACTTGTTCTCTGCACACACACGGAATGTGTACTCCATATATTTTGTCAAGTGGGTGACTTTAATGGTTGGCCGTTGCACACTTGAGTTCACAACCTGCCATGAAGTTTGACCAGATTCGCGTTTCTCAACTATATAGTTAGTAACATCTGATCCACCATCATCTGTAGGCTCAGTCCATGTCAACACACAAGATTCTGATGTTATTCCTGAGATTTCTATTGGGCCAGTGGGTGGGCTTGGTCTGCCAAAGACAATTACATTAATACTGAAGGTCTTTGCCCCAGCTGCATTCTCTAGGGTAAGGTAGTATTTTCCACTGTCCCCTCTCTTGGCATCCTTAACCAGTAGGGTGGTTTTCACATTAGAAGTCTTGATAGAAACTCTCTCTGTCTCTTTTAGTTTTATCTCCTCAAGCTTCCATGTTACTTTTGGAGCTGGTCTGCCACTAATGGGAATATCAATAGTAAAGGAACTGCCAGTCTTACAGGTAATAAGTTGTTTGATGATGCCACTAAGATCTGCAGTTGGCTCAATGCGAGGTTCTTTGATGATAACAGAGGTCAGTGCATCTCTGGGATAACTAACTCCAGTATCATTTTGTGCTTTGACCCGGAATTCATATTCTGTGTTCTCAACCAAGCCCTCCAGGACCATCTTCAAAGATTTTGTTTGACCACCAACAACCCAGTGATCAGAACCTTTCTTTCTGGTCTCAACAATGTATCCTGTGATGCGGCTTCCACCATCATGCTCAGGCTTCATCCATACTAAGGTGGCTGTAGAAGATGTAGTGTCAATAATGTCCAGCCTCTTGGGTGGCGCAGGCTCCTCAGTGGCAATAATAGGTTCTGACATTTCATAAGGCTCACCTATACCATACTGATTTTCAGCTATGACCCTGAAGAAATATGCTACACCAACCTCAAGATTGGTCACTCTGAGAATTTGGCGTGTACACATGGGACTGACCTCTTGCCAGCTTAAACGACTTGCCTCACGTTTTTCAATAATATAATGATGAATACGAGCACCTCCATCATTGGATGGAGCATCCCACATAAGAGTCAATGCTCCTCTTGTTACATCCTTGAATGAGATAGGACCCGGAGGCCCAGGTGTGTCCAACACTTTTACTGTTAATGTAATGGATTTACGACCACTGTTGTTCTCAAGTGAAAGTGTATATTTGCCAGCATCATATCTGGTACAGTTTTCAATTGTTAATGTGCTGCAGGTATCTGTAGTATTAATATCCACCATCACACCAATTTCTCCATCTGCTTTTGACCATGTAGCCAGGGGTGTAGGTTTTCCACGGAAAGGAACACTAAGAGTAACCGTTCCTCCATTTTTCACAATATGTGTCTGTTTGAAATCTGCATCAATGTCAATCTCGGGTGATGTCAGTCTGTCAACTGCCTGTACTGCATTTGGAATCTCAGATGGCTCTCCCTTTCCTGCACCATTAACAGCACACACACGGAATTTGTATTCTTCACCTGGTTCTAAATCAGCAACTGTGTATGTTGTATTGATACATGTCTGATTATTGACTCTGTGCCATTCTTCAAGGCTTGCTTTGCACATCTCAATAATGTAACCAATGATCTCCAAACCACCATCAAAGACTGGTTTGGTCCATTCCAGGGTCACAGACGTCTTTGTTGAGTCCGTGACTCTTACTACAGTTGGTGCGCTTGGTGCACTTGTAGGTTCTCTGCACTTAAAGAGTCTTGATACTCCACTTGGTGGCCCTACACCAGCCCCATTTTCAGCCATAACACGGAATTCATATTCATTTCCTTCAGTCAAGTTTGTAACTCTGTGTCTAAGCTCAGTGATTGGTCTTTTTGCTGAAACCTTTACCCACTGTAAGCTTTTCTTTTCTCTTCTTTCAAGGATGTAGTGCTTTATTTCATTGCCACCATCATGTCTTGGTCTTGTCCAGCAGAGTGTAAGACTGTTTCCTGTCACATGAGTGCAGTCAGGTGTTCCTGGTGCATCTGGTACAGCTATTTAATAAAACACACAATTTAGTTTACAGTTCTGGTTAAATAATTTTTGACAAATTAAATAGAAATTTAATTATCACTTACTGTACTGCATTTTAGCAACAATTGGATCTGATTCAAGTGTTTTGCCAACACCAAAACTGTTGACAGCAGAAACCCGGAACTGATACTCATTGCCCTTGATCAACTTGGTGGCATTGAAAGAGCAGGCTTCACACTTGGATGTAACAAGAGCCCAAGAAATGCGGGACGTCTCACGTTTTTCAATCACATAATGAGTGATAGCTGCACAGCCATCATTTTCTGGGGGACTCCACCAAAGAGTTGCCTTCTCAGCAGAGATATTTGTGAAGCGAAGTGGACCCTCAGGTGGTCCAGGAGTATCTGAATAAAATACAAACAGCTATACTTCAAAGTTTCTAAACTCAGCCTACTAATGTAAACAAAGTTATAATTTTCTAACATACCTTGTACTCTCACAAGAACATCTTCCTTTGTTGTTCCAGAGCTGTTTTTGGCTTCAACAGTGTAGATTCCACGGTCATTACGATCAGCATCTCTAATGAACAGTGAGCTTGATCCAATATTGGTTGTGATATCAACAAGCATTTTGTCAAGCTGTCTCCCATCCTTATACCATGTAACCTGAGGCACAGGACGCCCACTAATATTGCAACTAAGTTTGATGTTTTCCCCAGCCTTGATTGTCAGAGTCTTTTCAGCACCAAACTGAATCTCAGGGATAACTGAAATATAATAGAAGATATTGCTTCAATTTGTGTACATGGCAAAACATATAGAGCAATAAATGCAAATCTATTCAGGTTCTTTTTTTTTTTTTTTTTTTAACATTTTTCTCTAAAATGTATAAAAGCATTGTTTTTAAAAACTATTTTTGTCTTTCAACAATCACCGTACATATGTAAAAACCCTTTATATTTGTTAATCATTACCAAAGAGATTTTTGGACATAAGAGAATGAAAATAGTTGATCTACGCATTTGACAGTCCAAAATGTACAAGCATTTAAAAATACCATAATGAAAAAGCTTCTGGACCCGTATTCACAAAGCTTCTTAAGCCTAAAAGGTGCTCCTAGTGATGAAATTCTAAGAAAAATCTTAGAATTAGGGCATTTTCTTAGAATTTCTCCATAAATTTAGGATTAAATCTTAGTAAAGATAAAAATGATTCACAAAACATCTTAGCCCTAAAAACAGCTCCTAAGGTAAAATTTGTTAAGAGTAGAGAGGAGGACTTTTAAGAGGCTTAAGAATTTCTCTAGCAGAGGACAAAATGGCGGAAGGAAGAAATATTCTCCAAACACTTAACATAAAACTAAAAGTAAACACTGCTTTTCTGTCCAATTTGGTTTTCTTGATGTTTTACTTCCTCCCATCTCTCTTGGATTGAAATTAAATAAACCATCCCACAATCATGTACATTGTAAAAGCTTAGACATTTTGCTCCCATCAATCTAAAAAGGGTTACAAGTAATAAAATCAGTACGGTAAATAAATGTGTGAACTTAAATATAGTAACTACTGTGTGGAAATTGGTTGCTTCAAAATTCGACAACATTTTCAACATTTAGCTGTTTAATTATCTTTAAGACATTTAGCCTAGAAACTTTGCATAAAGTAGCCCTCAGTCATGATTATACAATTTCTTCATATACAAAAATTATGATTTCACTGTTGGTTCTATTATCATATAGTCTGTTTTCACAAAGAACACATTTCAAAACCTTTGCAGAGGTCAGAGGTTATTTTTTATTAACCAATCACAGTCCTTGATTTGTTGCATCATCCCTAGCAGCAGGGTCTACCACACCTCCTCACTAAGATAAAAGTTTTTCTACTTTCCTTACTCAGAGTTGCTGTAAAAAGTTTCCTACATCACTTTTAGTCTAGGACTCCAAACTAGGACTTTTTAAGCTAAGATAGGAGCTCTCTGAGAGAATTCTAAGAAGCTTTGTGAATACGGGCCCTGATGTTTGGTAAAGTTTTCCACTATACAAAAATACTAAATGGAGGTTTGTCAGGGAAGCTAAAAAGGCTTTGATCATTTCAGTTTTAGAACTCCAATTTAGTTTAATGCTTAAAAATATACATAAATACCACTATTATAATAAGCTTTTTTAAAGGTTTGTACAGGAGCAGCATTTCCTTATAGATTAATGTTTTAGTTTCCTACTCAGGATTCCAAGACTTCTGGAAGGCATTTTTCTTATCTGAAAATAATATACATACCACTTTCATCCTTGGTCATGATGTAGCCAGAAGACTGTGATGGTGGACTGACTGTTCCAACAGCATTTCGGGCAATTACTCTGAATTCAAAGCGGTCACCACAAGCAAGTCCTGTTACTGTAAACTGGCATTCACTGATATCAATAAAATTGCATCTCAGCCAGCGCCCCCTTCCTTGACGCCTTTCAACACTGTATGCCACAATCCTACTACCTCCATCACGTTTAGGTGGCTGCCACTGAAGTGTGACAGAATCTCTTGTAACATCAATACAGTTGGGTATGCCAGGGGGATCTAAATGTATGAAGTAGATAAGAATTTTTAATTAAGTTTGATATTTCACAAGTTTGACTTCATTTACTTATGGAAGTTGTTTGTGAATATGAAAAATAAGACTCACCAACAGGAGAAATAGCAAGTTTGTGCTTGCTTTGCTCACTGACTGGACTCATGCCAGCATTATTCTGAGCATACACTCTAAATGAATATTCTAGACCTTCAATGAGACCAATGGCACGGTACTCTCTTCCAGAGATTACACTGGAATTTACTTTCATCCAAAGGAGGCTGTTTCTGTCTTTCTTCTCAAGATGGTAACCAGTAATTGGAGAACCACCATCAAAGCTTGGTGCATCCCATGAAACAGTCATGCCATCACTTGTAACATTAAATACCACAGGTTTTCCAGGTGGGCCTGGTGGCTTATACTGGTGTTGGGCAACAACAAGCACAGAGTTGAGAGGATCACTTACTCCATATTTGTTCTCTGCACGCACCCTAAATTGGTATTCAGTACCCTTAACCAGATTGGGTATTTTAAATGTGGTCCTGACCACACTTGAACAAACAATTTTCCAAGCTGCTTGAGAAGCCTCTCTTTTTTCCACACTGTAGCAGGTGATTTCTCCTCCACCATCTTCCTGTGGCTCATCCCATGAGATAATAATGCTCTGTGCTTTGATTTCATCAAAACGGATGGGGCCCACTGGTGCAGAGGGTGGCCCAAGAGTGATGACATTGATGTCAAAGAAGTTCTTGACAAGTCTGTTGTCTAGAACCAGAGTATATTTTCCTGCATTCTCTTTTCTTGCATTTCTCACAACTAGACTAGCCTTATTCTCTGATAGTCTGAAGCGAACCTGTTCACTTTCCTTCAGTGGAACATCATCCTTCATCCACTGAATTGCAGGTTTGGGTTTACCCTTGTATGGCAGTTCGATGTTCACCTTTTCTCCAATTCTGACACTTAATTCACCATTAGGATAGTCAGTAAGGGTTGCTTCAGGTGGAATTAGGAATTCCTGTACAGTTATGGGTCCAATTTGAGAAAAGTCACTGCAACCCTTCTCATTCTTGGCATACACTTTGAAGAAAATCTCTGAGAGTTCGTTAAGATTTGTAACCTCATACTTGCAAGATCTGCATGTACCAGCAAGGTTCCATTTCACATCATCTTCAGTCCTCTTTTCAATTATGTACTCAGAAATATGGCTGCCACCATCATGATCGGGCTTTGTCCATGCCAGAGTTACAGTAGTATTTGTTGAGTCAACCAGGACAAGATTCTTAACAGGACCAGGAGTCTCAGTTGCTCTAACAGGTTCCTTGGTCTTACATGTATCACCAATACCATTTTCGTTTTCAGCAGACACACGGAAGAAATAGGCAATATCTTCTGATAGGCCCTCGACCTTGTATGATGTGTTGGCACATTCTGTTGTAACTAGAGAGTAAGCCTTGAGTTTAGCATCCTTCTTCTCAATGATGTAATTTGTAATTGGAGAGCCACCATCAATATGAGGAGGGTCCCAGCTTAGAGTGAGTTTACCACGGGTGACATTTTTCACTACCAACTTACTACAAGCAGATGGTGAGTCTAATACTTTCACAGAGATAGTAATGTTCTTTGGTTCACCAACTCCATTTTCAATCTCAAGGAGATATTTGCCTGAATCATCGCGGGTGACCTTTGGAATGATAAGTGTTGTTGAATACTCTGTGTTATTAATTGTGTATTTTGCATCTCCACCAATATTTCTATCTCCTCTTCGCCATGTGACATTTGGTGCAGGTCTGCCTTTTAGAGGAACCCTAATTTCCACGTCTCGTCCGGCCTTTGCTGTATATTGAGTGGACATTGGAATATCAAGGTCAACATCAGCTTCCTCTGTAGGGAGAAAATACAAATACATAACTAATTAGATTTAAACCAACCAAGCATGAAAATTCTTTATGAAAATTCAGATTATATGAACACAAAACACAAACCCAGAATATCCTTAGCTTGTACTGGCTGAATCATTTCAATTGGCCGTCCAGCTCCAGCACAGTTAACAGCAGAGATACGGAAGTAATAGTACACTCCAGGTTTTAAATGGGACACCACATACTCTGTGGTTCTTACTTCACCCTTGGAGCTAATATTAATCCACTCCATTTCATCAGCTGTCCTCTGCTCAACTATGTAGCTTGTGATTTCACTGCCACCATCATACACAGGCTTCACCCATCCAAGTGTTATTGAAGTCTTGGTTGAATCAACAACTTTAAGTTTTGTAGGCTCACTTGGTGGATCTGAAAAACATAAAGCAATATGCTGTATAGCCATTTTTCTAATGAACATATTCATTTTCTGAATGAAATATTTTGCTGGAAAAAAAAAATCATTATAATGTGCCATGAATACAGTAAGTCCCCGAATTACGAACAGTTTCTGTTCCGGGAGCACGGTCGTAAGTGAGATTCGCTCGTAATTTTGACAAAGTGAGTCCTATTCACCTTTTATATGAATATACAGTGTGAAAAAAAAAAAAAAACGAAAAAACAAACAAAAAAAAAAAAACACACACATTTGTGTTTGTATATATTCATGCTAGACTGCACCTGGAACCCGAGAAGACATTGGAGGGAGGATAACACTACATGGTGTTTACTGCGTGCTTGAACGGACACCATTTGTCTCACAGCTGTATTGAACTGTGAACTATGTCTCATTGAGGATTTTCCAAAATTAGGATTATTTACCAACAAGACGGCTTTACAGGACAGCCATTTTCTATCATCATGCTCCCGGACTGATTCATTGGAATTGGTGAGACTGACTCATTTCTCCTGCACCCAAAAAACGCTAACACATACAATATACCGGACTTTGGACATATTATACATTCACTTACACACTGAACATATTGTATATAATTGTAAATATTGGTATCTGGTGCACTGCAGTGTCTATTTTTTGTACAATACATGTGAGCTACTTTGACGCGATTTGTTCACATCTATGAATGTTCGTAGATCTGCGGCCCATTCATATCTGTGGAAATTCATAACTCAAATGGTCGTAAGTCAGGGACTTACTGTATAAGCATTTTTACATGAGATTTTAGAATATCATAACATAAAACTAGTAAAAATAATCTTACCAATGGGATCATATGCTTTATAGAAGATGGATGCATCAGAGTATTGCCCTGCACCCGCTTTATTAATTGCACAAACACGATACTGGTACTCATTTCCCTCTGTGAGATTACTGACTTTTTGCCTGGTATCACGAATTGGATCTTTGATGACCTTGAACCACTGTAGGCTCTTTTTTTCTCGCTTCTCCAGATAATATCCATCAATATCACTGCCACCATCTAGACTTGGTCTTTCCCATGTCACAGTCATTGTTGATTTGGTAATCATGGTCACCTGAGGTTTGGAGGGTTTGCTAGGTGGTACTGTATAAAACAAAATAACAACAGTGGGATTATTTTAAACATGAGACAAAAGATTTATAACAATGTTAAACAAGGATTGAGCAAACTGCTTTACCAAATGAGTTCTGTGCAATGACAGGCTCAGATTCTAAAGGATCTCCAACTCCATATTTGTTCACCCCACGAACACGGAAGATGTACTCATTTCCTTTGATCAGCCTTGAAACAGAGACAATGCAGTCCTCCAGTTTCTCAGATATTATAGACCACATGATTCTGCTAGTTTCACGTTTCTCAACAATATAATGGGTAACCATTGCACCACCCTCATCAGCTGGAGGATCCCACATGATAGTTATACTATCTGCTGTGATTTTCTTGAACTGAATCTCTCCCGCAGGGGGGCCAGGTTTATCTAAGAGTAATAAACAAATAATTATTATTTGAAAATAAGTATATATATATATATATATATATATATATATATATATATATATATATATATATATATATATATATATATGTAAAATATTTTTTTAACACTTAGACAATACACAATAATTTTTAGCATACCTTGAATAAGTACTCTGATAGCAGCATATGCTGAACCCAAAGAGTTCTTGATCTTGAGTTCATATGTTCCAGTGTTTATGCGTGTAGCATCCTTTATTGAGATGCAGGCAGAATCAGTGGTGTTTGAAATCATCAGCTGAGCTTCAGATTCCAGCTCCTTTCCATCTTTGTACCATTCAATTGTTGGCTGAGGTTTAGCAATAATACCAACTCTAAGTTGGACAGTTTCTCCTGCTCTGTATTTTACAGCGTCCAGGTATTCATGAGGAAGGTCAAGTTCAGGAGCACCAAAGGTATCCACACATGTAACTGGCCCAACAGCAGCAGATGGGTTACTAACAGAGCCAACTGCATTCTTGGCTAAGACTCTAAATTCATAGGATTCATTTTGCATGAGGCCTGATACAGTGAATTTCGTGTCAGAAATATTTGATAGATTAGCTTTGAACCATTTGCCTTTTGGACCATCTTTCTTCTCGATTATGTATCCTGTAATTTTGCTTCCACCATCATAGGAAGGTTTACTCCATGCAAGGCTTATTGAACTCTTAGTTATATCAGTGACATGGACATCAGTTGGTGGCTCTGGAAAACAGTACCATAATAAAAACATGATTACATATAGGCAGACTACATTTTCTCTCAATAATAAATTACATTTTGTAATATTCTTACCACAAGCATCAATTGCCAGTACAGCATCTGAGATTTTGCTGACAGGACCAATCCCAGCAGCATTTTCTGCTGCAACCTTGAACTCATATATAAGGCCTGGATTTATGTTTGTCACTTTGAAATGTGTGGCACGAATAACAGTTTTGTTGAATTTCTTCCACAAAATACTGTTTTTGTCTTTCATATGAAGGTGGTATCCAAATATATGACTTCCTCCATCAGATGATGGTTCTTTCCAGTTCACAGTAATACTTTCTCTAGTGACAGCAGATACCCATGGTGTTGAAGGAGCCTCAGGAATGGCTGAAACAAAGCAAAAGCAATGTTATTGATTCCTCTCGTTAAAACAAATCAAAATAAATAATGCTAGCACAAAATGTATGTTACTTACTATATGGCAGATTGACTGTGACAGTTGGAGAATCAATGTGATCACCGATGCCAAAGCGATTTTCAGCCCTAATTCTGAATTGATACTCAACTCCAGTAGTTAGCTTCAGAATCTTAATTGTGCATCTTGCGACTGCAGATGAAACTTCAACCCAGTTTGCTGTTGTTGTTTCACGTTTTAGAACGATATAGTTGGTGATTGGGCTGCCACCATCATATGCAGGAGGAAGCCATTTCAGACTTACACTGTCCTCTGTTATATCACACATCTCAACTGGACCAACAGGGGGACTTGGTCTGTCCAAGACAACAATATTGATAAAAGACTTGGTGGTTCCACTTGAGTTTGAGGCTGTAATGTCATATCTGCCTGCATCATGAGCGACACTGTCACGCAGGGTAATGATGAGGCAGTCAGGTGTTACTTCAGAATTGAACCTCATGGTTGATTTCAGAACCTGATCATCTTTTGAGAGTGATACTTTTGGTAAAGGTTTGCCAGTAAGAGGAATCTCTACTTTAAGATTTGAACCTGCCTTTACATATGCTGTATTATGTTGAAAGTTCTTCATGTTAATTTCTGGTGCCTCTGTTGATAAAAGAGAGCAAAAACATCAGGTTACTTATTATAAGTAATGAAATTGTATACAAAATGTAAGCTACATCAAAATGTCAAGTACAAACAGATTTAATTACTTACCTAGTTGATCTTTAACAACAACAGGCAGAACCATGTCTTTAGGATCACTAAATCCAGCATGATTTTCAGCACGGACTCTAAAGTAATATTCACCATTCTCTCTTAAACCATAAACAACAAACTGAGTCGATTTGGTGACACCACATTTTATCCATTTCTGTTGACCTTTCTCCAGAGCATCCACCTGATAATTGGTAATTCTACTACCTCCATCATGCTCAGGCTTACTCCAAGCTAATGAGACTGTATCTTTTGTAACATCAGTTACTCCAAGTTTTGCTGGAGGACTTGGTTTTTCTGAAATGAATGTTTGTGCAAGAGTTAGTTACATCAGACTTAAATACTCCAAAATCCAACACAAACCAATTATTTAGCTAGTCATCATTTAGTGAGTAATTATAATATCGTACCTGTAATCTTAGTTCCCTCTTTAGTTTCAAGAGGTACTCCAATTCCATATTCATTTTCACCAGTCACTCTGAAATAGTATACACCTCCCTCTTGAAGATCAGTTACTTTAAAGGTTAGTCTGGAACAACATTCCGTCACCCTTGTCCATCCTTTTTTGCTTGCCTCACGCACATCAACAAGGTAGTTCTTGACAGGAGCACCACCTTCATTTTCTGGTGTGTCCCATGTTACTGTTGCAGAGTTTTTGGTCACTTCTTTAACTAAAAGACTGGCAGGTGGTCCAGGTGAATCGAGCACTTTTACATTCAGTGTTAGTGTGGCTGTTCCAGCAACATTTTGTAGAGTCACAGTGTACTTGCCTGAGTCATTTCTTGTAGCTTGCTCAACTGTGACAGATGTGAAAGTATCTGTGGTATCAATTGTTGCCCGAACTCTAAGATCAACATCAGGTTTGTTCCACATTACATTTGGCACAGGCTTCCCCTTAAAAGGGACTGTTAGAGTGAAGGAGCTGCCATCTTTTACAATTAGTGTTTTTCGCATTTCATTACTGATAAGGAAAACAGGCTCATCTTCTCTGTCCTTTGCTATATGTGGATCAGTCTCAGGACTAGGCTCACTTTGACCAATTTTATTAATTGACCTGACCACAAAGACATATTCTGCTCCAGGTGTCAGCCCAACAACTGTAAACTCAGTGTTTTTAGTGTTCTGCACCCCAACAATCCAGTCCTCATCATTGGTTTTCCTATATTCAACTGTGTAGCCAGTGACTGGAGAACCACCATCAAACAGTGGCTTGTTCCAAGAGAGTGTTATTGTGGATTTGGTAGAATCAATTACCTTTGGTTTTACTGGTGGAGATGGCAAGAATAATGGATCCTCTGCTTTCGTCAGTGGGCAAGGAATGCTTGGAGCACTCAAACCTGCATTATTTTCTGCATATACACGGTATTCATATTCACTTCCATCACGTAGATTGGAGGCCTTGACCCTTAAGTCGTAAACAGGCTTTTTGTTGACCCGAACCCAACGTAGACCTGTTTTTTCACGTTTTTCTATTACATAGCCACTAATGCTACTGCCACCATCAGAAACAGGCCTCTCCCAACAGATTGTCATAGCTTCACTTGTAACACTTGTGACTTCAACATTTGTTGGTGCAGCAGGCACTGTAAATGGATCTAGGGCCTTAACAGGGTCACTTTCCAGAGATTCCCCAGTTCCATATTTATTTACTCCACGAACTCTGAAAATGTATTCATTGCCCTTAAGCAGCTTTGGAACTCTGCATGTTGTGGCCTTCATGTCTGCATAGATCAATGTCCAGGCAAGACGACTTGTTTCTCGCTTCTCAACAATGTAGTGTTGAATTTCAGCACCACCATTTTCTTGCGGTGGTCCCCAAGTTAATGTGCATTTTTCTGCTGTAAGACCAGTTACTTCCAATGGACCAGATGATGGGCCAGGTCTATCAAGGACTTTACAGTTTACTGCTAAAGATCTGGTACCAGCAACATTCTGTAATGTAAGGACGTACTGTCCAGAGTCTCTTCTAATGGTATCTTTAACAACTAGTGTTGAGGTTGAGAATGTTGAAGAAATTTCAACCCTTGCTTTAGAATCTATTTCTTTTCCATCCTTTGCCCATGAAATCACAGGAGCTGGGCGGCCAGAAATTTCAGCATCGATTCTTAGTACATCTCCTGCGTTAACCACAACTAGTTGTCTGAGTTTTTCTTCAATCGTAATACGTGGTGGATCAACATCATCTTTTACTGTAACAGGGCCTGTGCATTCTGATGGCTGACTAAGTAAACCAGCTGCATTCTTTGCAATTACATGGAAATCATATCTTTGATCTTCAATAAGGCCGGTCACGTCAAAAAAGGTTTCTTGGAGATTGGTGAAATTGCATTTCAACCAACGACCCTCTGGCAGTTCCCTTCGCTCTACAATGTAACCAGTCACTTTGGCACCACCATCATTTTCAGGTTTTGCCCAAGAGAGAGAAACAGAAGTCCTTGTTATGTTAGTAACAACTGGCTGACTTGGAGGATCACATGGATCTCTTGCAGCAACAGGTTCACAGGCTTTTGTGCACGGTCCAATTCCGGCAATATTCTCTGCATATACTCTGTACTGATAGAAAAGACCCTCTTCAAGACCAGTTACTTTAAACTGTGTGTCAGAAACAAGACCCCTAGTGATTTTAGTCCACAGAATGCTGCTTTGACCCTTGCATTCTAAGTGATAACCAATGACTGGACTTCCACCATCACTGGCTGGCTTTTTCCAAGTAACTAACATGCCTGACTTTGTAGCATGAACAACTTGAAGATCATTTGGAGGGCCAGGTGGTGTAAAGGAATATTGTGCAACAGTTGGGGCAGAATCCACAGCATGGCTCTTGCCATAACGATTTTCAGCAGCAATACGGAATTGATATTCAGTTCCCTGTATCAAATTGGATACTTTAATTGATGTCCTTGCCACTGTAGCTGAAACAATTTGCCATGTTGTAGTGGTTGTATCTCTCTTCTCAACAACATAATTATTGATTTGACACCCACCATCATAAACTGGGGGATCCCATGATAATGAAATGTAATCTGCACTTACATCTTCTACTCTAACTGCAACTGGTGGGCCTGGTTTGTCCAGAATGATAACTGTTATTTCAGCTGATTTTACACCAACTGAATTTGTCAGTGTAATTTCATATTTTCCAGCGTCTTCCCTTGTTGCATCTTTTATAGCAATCTTTGACGATGTTTTGGATGAAAGAACATTAACTCTGGTTGTTTGCTTCAGGGTGTGGCCATCCTTCTTCCATGCCACTTCTGGGTGAGGTCTACCTCTAAATGGAACATCAATTTTGAGATCTTCTCCAGATTTAACACTGTATGTGTTAAATAGCAAGTCAATAATGGGTTCAGAAGTGATATCCTTGGCAACTACAGGTGCTCCCAGTGGCTTTGGATCACTCTTTCCTTTGTCATTCATGGCAGAAATTCTGAATGAATATTCCTCCCCTGTTGTAAGTCCTTCAATGATAGCTTCTGGCATTCTTACTGTTGTACATACAGTCCATTTATCTGATCCTTTAGTTAACATCTCTACTACATAACCTGTTATTTTGCTTCCACCATCATGGTCTGGCTTCTCCCAAGAAAGACTTACACTGTGCCGTGTTACATCAATAAGGGTAACTTTACCTGGTGGTAAAGGTGCTTGAGAGACTTTGACTGACTCTGTAGTAGTTGCTGGCAAGCCAACACCAAGTTCATTCACTGCAAGTACACGGAAGTAATATACACCTCCCTCTTGGAGATCATCAACCCTGAATGAATTCCTGACACAGTTATTTGTTACAGATGTAAATGCCATTCTTTTAGATTCACGTTTCTCTACAATGTAATGGGTTATCTTGGCCCCGCCATCAATATGTGGAGGATCCCACTGCAACTGGACTGAATCTCTTTTGATGTCTTTAACAATAAAGTTCACAGGAGCACTTGGGGAGTCCAGGACTCTGACATTTACAAATGCGGATTTTGTGCCACTATTGTTTTCAAGAATTAAAACATATTTGCCAGTGTCAAATCTGTCAACATTGTCAATAACAAGCATTGTGTAAGAGCTTGTGACTTCAATTTGGGCACGCTCTGTTAGGGTACCCTCAGCCTTTGTCCATTTAACTTCAGGTTCAGGCCATCCCCTAATGGTAACAAACAAGCGTAGTGTTGCGCTTGCACGAACAGTCACAATTTTCCTCAGATCAGCATCTAACTCTATCTCTGGGGCTTCAAGTTTCTCGGCCGCAGTTACACTGCCTTCAACATCAACATGATCTCCAGCACCTTCAATATTAATGGCACAGATTCGGAAGTTGTATTCTGCATTTTCCTTAAGGTTTTTCACTGTAAATTGAGTTGTTTGTACACCAGTGTTTGGTGTGCATAGTGTCCATTCATCATCAAATGTTTCTTTCATCTCAACAAGATATCCAGAGATTGGTGCACCACCATCATAAATAGGCCTACTCCATGCAAGAGAAACAGTTGTACTTGAATGGTTGGTCACTTTGGGGTTGTTTGGTGGGCCAGGAGGATAGGTAGCATCACAGGCTTTGTAATAAACAGATGGTTCACTTGGTGTGCCAAAACCTGCAGCATTTTCAGCAGACACTCTGAATTCATAAGAGTGACCTTCTGTTAATCCAGTGGCTCTGAAACGCAGATCACTTAATCTTTTCTTGTTGCACTTTGTCCACCTGATACCTTCTTTATCACGCTTTTCCAATATATAACCCTCTATCTGTGAACCACCATCATCCTCTGGACGGTCCCATGTGAGGACCACTGAGTCTTTAGTGATTGCACTTGCTTCTGGAGTTGAAGGTGGTCCAGGAGTCTTAAAAGGATTTCTTGCAATAACTGGTTCAGATTCAAGTGGCTCGCCGATACCGTACTTGTTTACTGCCATGACTCTAAAGATGTACTCATTACCTGGCAAGAGTTTGGTGACCTTATAACTGATAGCTTGTATTTTGGGTTCTACCACAGTCCAAGACAGTCTGCTTGTTTCCCTCTTTTCAATAATGTAATGTGAAACACCAGCTCCACCATCATGTGTTGGATGGTTCCAGTGTAGATAACATTTCTCTGCTCTAACACCGGTAACTTTCAGGGGTCCATCTGGTGGTCCAGGTCTATCCAGAACTTTGACATTTACAGGGACTTGTTTTGTTCCGCCCACATTGCTGAGGCTTAGAACAAAATGTCCACCATCTACTCTTATGCAATCTTTAACAGTTAAAACAGTATGTGTAATAGTTGATTTAATTTCCATCCTTGGAGTAGCACTGTCAATTTCTTTTCCATCTTTTATCCACCTTATATCTGGGAGTGGTTTGCCTGCAATATCAGCATTAATAGTAAATGTCTCACCAGCATTCACAATAATGACATCTTTGAATTTTGAGTCCATGGAAACTGAAGGTGCTTCAATCTCATCCTGTGCAGTAATTGGTCCAGTGCTTTCAGAAGGGTCACTTACAATACCAGCTGAATTTCTTGCAATTACTCTGAATTCATAACGATCTCCTTCTGTTAATTCTGTGATTGTAAATTGAGTGTCAGTTATATTTGTAAAGCTAGCCTTCATCCAGCGACCATCTGGTAGCTTCTTCCTTTCAACAATGTAACCTGTGACTACACTTCCTCCATCGTATTGGGGCTTTGTCCACTGAATTGTGACAAGGTTTCTAGTGATAACAATAGCCTCTGGGGTTCCAGGTGGATCACATGGATCACGTGCCACAACACTTTCAGACGTTTTGCTAGATGGACTTATTCCTGCAATATTCTCAGCAAATACTCTATATTCATACTCAATGCCCTCCTCAATACCATTTGTTTTAAATCTAGTATCAGTAACAAGAAGCTTGTTAAGTTTTGTCCAGAGAATGCTGTTCTTTTCTTTGCGCTCAACATGATACCCAAGAATAGGGCTACCTCCATTATTACTAGGTGGTTTCCATTCAACTGTCATGTGATCTTTAGTCACTGAGGATACAAATGGTGTACCAGGTGCTGCGGGTTCAGTGAAAGGATAGCTAACAACAACAGGTAGTGAGTCTATAGATGAACTTTTACCATATCTGTTTTCAGCAAACACTCTAAACTGATATTCTGAGCCAGTTTTCAAATTAGAGATTTTGATTGTTGTACGTGCAATGGTTGCTGATACAGTATTCCATGCTGTGGTAGTTGTGTCTCGTTTCTCCACAATGTAATTGTTTATCTGACAGCCACCTGTGTACACGGGTGGTTCCCATGAAATTATTACATAGTTGGCACTAATTTCATCAATTTTAACTGGGCCAACAGGTGGACCAGGCTTGTCTAAGATGATTATGCCAATTTCCTCTGAGACTGATCCTATACTGTTTGTAGCTGTTACTATATATTTTCCAGAATCCTCTCTATTGGCATCTTTGATGCTAAGAACTGTTGATAATGCTGTGCTGGAGACGTTGAGTCTAGTTGTCTCTTTTAATGAGTGGCCATCTTTAGTCCATGTGATCTTTGGCACTGGGCAACCTTTTACAGGTATTTCTACTTTCAGTTCTCCACCATATTGTACACTGTATGTGTTGAATCTCAGTTTGAGGGCTGGTCCAATTGTTATATCATTAGCTATGACCGGTGCTGCTAGTGGCCTTGGATCGCTCTGCCCTTTATCATTGTAGGCCAACACTCTGAAGAGGTATTCTCGGCCAGCACTCAGCCCTGTGACTGTTCCCTCACAGGTTTTGGTAGTAGTTGCTACTACCCAGTCTACTGATCCCTTTGGTTGCATTTCAATATAATAACCTAAAATCCTACTACCACCATCATGGTCTGGTTTTTCCCATGACAGTGTTGCAGAAGTTTTAGTCACACCAGTCAATGTGACCTTTCCCACAGGTAGAGGGGGATCTGCTGTCTTTACAGATTCTTCCGTTTCTACAGGTAGACCAACTCCAAACTCGTTCTCAGCCATGACTCTGAAGTAATAAATGCCACCTTCATTGAGATCACCAACACGTAAGCTAGTTTTGGTGCATTTAGTTGTAATATTTGAGAAGGCAGGTCTTGTTGATTCACGTTTGTCCACAATATAATTCTTTATCTTTGCCCCACCATCAATAAGTGGAGGCTCCCAAACAAGAGTTACATAATTTCTTGTAATATCTTTGACAGTTAGGTTGAGTGGAGCACCTGGTGTATCCAATACTTTTACTGAAACAAAAGCTGACTTGATACCACTGCTGCTCTCTAGCGTAAGAATATATTTTCCTGCATCATTTCTATCACATATATCGATTGAGAGCTGAGTATAATCTATACCCTTTTCAATCTGAGCTTTACTTGGTAGATCACCATCATCCTTAGTCCAGTTTATCTCTGGAATTGGACGGCCTTTGAAGGGAATGTTAATTCTCATGCTTCCTCCAGCACGGACAACAATGCCCTTTCTTAACTCAGAATCAAGTTCAATTTCAGGAGGTTCCAATTTATCAACAGGCTTTACTGTACCAGGAATTGTGACTGGCTCACCAACACCTAGTTTATTAAGAGCACATACTCGAACCTTGTATTCTTGATGTTCTATGAGTTTGGTGACTGTGAATTTAGTATCATTAAACCCAGTAGGTGGAGTACATGTTAGCCATTCCTCTTCATCAGCTTTGCAGATCTCTACAATGTAGCCCTGGATATCTAAACCACCATCATAGATTGGTCTATTCCATTCAATAGTCACAGAGTCCTTTGTGCTGTCAGAAAGGTGTGCATTAGTTGGTGGAGCAGGTTTAAATGTTGGGTCACATGCTTTGTAATACAATGTTGGTGGACTCGGTTGACCAACTCCTGCAGCATTTTCTGCAGATAACCTGAATTCATATTCATGGTCTTCTGTAAGTCCTGTAACTCTAAAGCGAAGGTCTGTAATTCTACGTTTGTTACATTTTGTCCATCTGACTCCAGCCCTGTCTCTCTTTTCAACAATGTAGCCAACAATCTCACTTCCACCATCAGTCTCTGGGCGGGTCCAGCACACAGTCATAGAATCTCTTGAGATATTTGTTATTTCTAGTTCTCTTGGTGGTCCAGGAGGAACAAATGGATTTCTCATTATTACTGGTAGAGATTCTAAAGGTTCACCAACACCATATTTGTTAACAGCCATGACACGGAAGATGTATTCGTTTCCTTTTAGAAGCTTGGTGACCTTAAACATGGTTGCTCCACAGTCACTTGACACTACAGTCCAAGTAAGACGGCTAGTTTCCCTTTTTTCAATTATGTAATGAGAAATACTGCTACCACCATCGTGCATAGGAGGAAGCCATGACAAGGAGCACTTCTCACTTGTTACATTTGAAACTCTCAAAGGTCCTGCTGGTGGCCCAGGTCTATCAAGCACTCTTATATTAAAGGGCACAGATTTAGTTCCACCAACATTGGTAAGCTGCAAAGTGTACTGTCCTCCATCGACTCTAATAGCATCTTTGACAACAAGGACTGCTTTGAAGTCTGTGTTCTTGGTCTCAGCTCTTGCCAAATTTTCGATCTCCACATCACCTTTGAACCACTGCATTGTGGGAACTGGCTTTCCAAATACAGATGCTTGCAGTACAAATGTATCTCCAGCATTTACAGTGATCATTTGACTGTATTGTGAGTCAATCTCATAGGTTGGTGGCTCAACCTCATCTTTAGCTGTGATTGGGCCTGTGCATGCAGAGGGCTTGCTGACTGATCCAGCACCATTTCTAGCAATGACCCTGAAGTCATATTTTGAGTCCTCTGTCAGACCTGTGACTACAAATTCCGTTTCAAGGATGTTTGTAAAGCTTGCTTTCATCCATCGGCCATCTGGGAGATCTCGTTTCTCAACAACATATCCAGTGACCATACTGCCTCCATCATATTCTGGTGGTGTCCATCTTAGCATCACTGAGTGTCTTGTCACAATTACTGGCACAGGTGTGCCAGGAGGATCACATGGATCACGGGCCACACAACCTTCAGAAACTTTGCTATATTTACCAATTCCAACAATATTTTCAGCAGAAACTCTAAACTCATATTCTATGCCTTCCTCCAAAGGAGATGTTTTAAATCTGGTGTCTTGAATGAGCATTTTATTTATTTTTGTCCAGAGAATACTATTCTTTTCTTTTCTTTCAAGATGATATCCAAGAATGGCACTGCCACCATCTGAAACAGGTTTGTGCCATTCAACTACCATAGATTCTTTTGTAAAGGCAGACACATATGGCGTTCCAGGGGGTCCTGGCTCTTTGAAAGGATACTGAGCAACAACTGGCTCTGAATCAATAGCATAGCTTTTTCCATATCTATTTTCTGCAAAGATTCTAAACTGGTACTCAGCACCAGTTTTCAGATTTCCAACTTTGAGTGTAGTTCTTGCTACTGTAGCTGAAACAACTGCCCAGTTTGTTGTTGTAGTATCTCTCTTCTGTACAATGTAATTTGAAATTTGGCATCCTCCTGTGTATGCTGGAGGATCCCATGACAGTGTAATACTTTCTGCACTTATTTCATCTATCCTTACTGGCCCTGTTGGTGGACCAGGTTTGTCAAGTATAATGATTTCAATAGTAGCCTCCTTTTGTCCTAGTACATTTGTGACAGTAATGCTGTACATACCACCATCATCTCTTGTTGCATCTTTAATCGATAATGTTGTATGGTGGGCAGTGTCTGCAACATTAACTCTTGTGGTCTGTTTCAGCTCTGTACCATCTTTAGTCCATGTAATGGTTGGCTTTGGATGACCAGCGATACGTGCTTCAATTTTCAAGTCATGGCCAACTTGTACACTGTATGTGCTAAGTTTCGTTCTTACAGATGGTTCAACTACAAGATCTTTTGCAAGAACAGGGTGTGCTAGATGTCTAGCATCACTCTTTCCTTTGTCATTAACTGCAATTACCCTAAAATTGTACTCTGAGCCCTGGACTAAATTGGTAATAACTGTGTCAAGTGATTTAACCTGTGCACAAAGAGACCACTTTTCACTGTCTTTTGCTTGCATCTCAACTTCATAGCACGTGATCCTACTACCCCCATCATGTTCTGGTTTTTCCCATGACAAAGAGATACTCTTGCGTGTAACATCTACTACAGATATTTTTCCAGGAGGTTGTGGAACTTCTGAAATTTTAAGTGGTTCTAATGTTTCAGCAGGTAATCCAATTCCATGTTCATTTTCAGCAAGAACTCTGAAGAAGTAGTTGCTGCCTTCTTGGAGCTGCTCGATTTTATATGTCATCTTGTTGCAGGAAGCAACAGTAGAGTATGCTTTTCTTGTACTCTCACGCTTTTCAACAATATAATTTTTTATTTTGGCTCCACCATCCAGCAAAGGTGGTTCCCATGTGAGGGTAACTGAATTCTTTGTTATTTCTTTCACATGGAAGTTTGCAGGTGCATCAGGAGTGTCAAGTACTCTGACACTAATGAATGCAGATTTTGTTCCACTTGCATTTTCCAAAGTCAGAGTGTATTTTCCACTGTCAAATCTATTTATGTTTTCAATTACAAGGGAAGTATAACTGCTTGTGATGTCAATCTGTGCTGTTTCATTAATTTCCCCTTCAGCTTTTCCCCATTTGACCTCAGGAGCTGGCCGGCCTCTGATTGGAACAAACAGTCTAAGGGCACCCCCAGCTCTTACAGTGATCATTTTTCTTAGGTCAGCATCAAGATCAATATCTGGTGCCTCCAGTTTATCCTCTGTTAAAATGGCGTCTTTGACATCTGCATGTTCTCCAACTCCAACCTTATTTATTGCACAAATTCTGAATTTGTATTCATGTTTTTCCAGCAGTTTTTGAACTTCAAATCTTGTTTCTGCGATGCCTGTGGGAGGCGTGCATATTGTCCACTCATCAGATATGCCTTCGCAGACTTCAACAATATAACCTTGAATTTCACAGCCACCATCATAAATAGGTTTGCTCCAATGTAATACAACAGATGACCTAGAGATGTCAATAACCCGAGGATTGTTTGGAGGACCTGGCCTGAAGACCGGATCCAAAGCCTTGAAGTAAACAGTAGGAACACTCGGTTTACCAATTCCAGCTGCATTCTCAGCAGAGACACGGAATTCATAACTGTGGTTTTCAAGAAGACCTGTCACTCTAAAGCGAAGTTCACTAACTAAACGCTTATTGCACCTTGTCCATCTGACACCTTCTTTGTCCCTCTTTTCAACTACATATCCTGTAATTGCATTACCTCCATCATTACTAGGTCTTTCCCAAGTGACAACCATGGAGTCCTTTGTTATGTTGGATATCTCCACCCCACTTGGTGGATCAGGTGTGACAAATGCATTTCTGGCAATGACTGGATCTGATTCCAGAGGTTCCCCAATTCCATATTTGTTGACAGGGATCACTCTGAAAATGTACTCATTTCCAGGAAGTAGTTTGGTAATCTTCAGATTTAGGGTTTGCACCTTGGATTCCACAACAGTCCAAACTAATCGACTAGTCTCCCTCCTTTCAACAATATAATGAGATACTTCAGCGCCTCCATCATCTACAGGTGTTTTCCATGCTATGCAGCATTTTTCACTTGTAACCCCATATATAGAAATAGGCCCATCTGGTGGCCCAGGTCTGTCTAGAACTTTGATGTTGATGTTTACATATTTTTCACCACCAACATTCTTTAATAACAGTGTGTACTGGCCTCCATCAACACGAATAGCTTCTTTTACACTTAAAGAGGCTGTGAAGTCTGTGTTTTTGATCTCAAGTCTAGCAGTATTAGCAAGTTCCTCACCCTTTTTAATCCAGTGGACTGATGGTATAGGCTTGCCAAATATTTTGGCATCAATCTTAAATGATTCTCCAGCACTAACAATAATAGTTTGAGAATATTTAGCATCCAAATCAATTATAGGTGGCTCTACTTCATCCTTTGCAGTTATTGCACCAGTACTATCAGATGGTACACTATGTACACCGGCTGCATTTTTTGCAATGACACGGAATTCATATTGTTGTTCTTCCACTAAACCACTGACGACAAATTCAGTGTCTATGATATTAGTGAAACTAGCCTTCATCCAGCGACCGTTAGGCAATTCTTTCTTCTCAACTACATAGCCAGTTATCCGGGTGCCACCATCAAACTCTGGTGCTTTCCATCGTAAAGTTACTGCACTTCTAGTGACAATTACTGCTTCTGGTTTGCCTGGAGGGTCACAGGGATCTCTTGCTACCTGAATTCCTGATACTTTGCTGACTTTGCTCAGTCCAACAATATTCTCAGCATATACTCTGAATTCGTATTCAATGCCTTCCTCAAGACCACCAACCTTGAATCTTGTGTCTGGAATGATGGTTTTATTTTGTTTCACCCACATGAGGCTATTTTTTTCCTTACTCTCGAGATGATAGCCAATAATCTTGCTTCCACCATCACTGCTAGGTTTGTTCCAAACAACTATCATAGTTTCTTTGGTAGCTGACTGAACAGTGGGAGTTCCTGGTGCACTTGGCACTTCAAATGGATATTGTGCAATTACAGGCTCAGATAGTAGAAATGAGCTCTTACCATATCTGTTTTCAGCAGCAATCCTGAATTGATACTCACAGCCAGTTTTCAGTCTTGCAGCTTTGGTTGTTGTTCTTGCAACTGTAGCTGATACAATCTGCCAGTTTGTAGTGGACGTGTCTCTCTTTTCCACAATGTAATTATTAATTGCACAACCACCTTCGTACTCTGGTGGTTGCCAGGACAGTGTCACAGTGTCTGCAGTTACCTCATCTATTTGGATAGGTCCAGTTGGAGGACCAGGTTTATCAAGCACAACACAAGTAATGTCAGCTGTAGCTTCTCCGGCTGAGTTTGTAATCTTGATAGTGTATTTACCCACATCATCACGTGTTGCTTCCTTGATTACAAGGTACAAATGACTGTCAGTAACTTCAGTGTTTACACGTGTTGTCTCTTTGAGAACAGTGCCATCTTTAAACCAGCTAACTGCTGCCTTGGGCTGAGCAACATAAGGTACATCTATCTTGAGGTCATCACCTGCCAGCACACTGAATGTAGTAAATAAAAGCTTGAAAGCAGGGGTAATGACGAGATCCTTTGCCACAACAGGCACACCGAGTAGACGGGGATCACTTGTTCCTTTTTCATTTGTGGCCGAAATACGGAATGAATACTCTTCACCTTGAGTCAAACCAACAATAACTGCCTCAGCTACCTTAACAGTCATGACCTGAGTCCATTTGTCACTGCCCTTTCCCTGCATTTCCACAACATATCCTGTGATCCTACTTCCTCCATCATGATCTGGCTTCTCCCAGGACAGAGTGACACTGCTGCCTGTTACCTCTTTAAGAGTCACCTTGCCAGGAGGTAAAGGTTTTTCAGAAATTTTGACTGCTTCAGTAGTTTCCACTGGAAGGCCAACACCATATTCGTTTTCGGCCAGGACTCTGAAGAAATACAAACTTCCCTCCTTCAGATCACCAATTCTCAAGCTTGTTTTGGGGCAGGAAGCATTAACAACTGAATATGCTTTTCTTGTGGATTCACGTTTTTCTACAAGGTAATGCCTGACTCTTGATCCACCATCAATAATTGGAGGATCCCAGATCAGTGAGACAGAATCTTTTGTGATTTCCTTAATTGCAAGATTTTGAGGTGCCCCTGGAGTGTCATGCACCCTGACATTCACAAATGCTGTTTTACTCCCGGAGCTGTTTTCCACTGTTAGCAAATATTTTCCACTGTCAAACCTGTTAACATTTTCAATAACAAGTGATGTGAATGACGTTGTGGTCTCAATAGATGCTTTATCAAGAGGTTCACCATTCTCCCTTGACCATCTAGCTTCTGGTGCAGGTCTTCCTTTAATTGGTACAAACAGTCTCAGTGTGCAGCAAGCTCTAATGTTCACCACTTTTCGAAGATCGGAATCAAGCTCAATTTCAGGTGGAATATATCTGTCCTCTGCTTTTGGTGAACCAGGTACTGATGCAGGTTCTCCAACTCCCTCACAGTTCAGGGCAGAAATGTTAATCTTATATTCTTGATTTTCTATTAAATTAATTACAGTAAATGATGTTCCTACAAGACCCTCATTTGGAGTGACAACTGTCCATTCATCTTCTTCTGGTAGGCAAGTTTCTACAATATATCCTGTAATGTCTGAACCACCGTCATAAACTGGTTTGTTCCAAGCAACAGTAATGGATGACTTTGTTGTATCCAAAATTCTTGGATTCCCTGGGGGGCCAGGCTTGAATATTGTGTCACATGCTTTATAAAATGGACTTGAAGGGCTTGGAGCACTTAAACCTGCAGCATTTTCAGCAAGGATCCTGAATTCATATTCATGCCCTTGTGTAAGTCCAGATACTTTAAAGCGCAAATCAGTTACTGACCTCTTATTGCATTTGACCCATCTGAGGCCGGTTTTATCCCTTCTTTCAATTATGTAAGTATTAATTTCACTTCCTCCATTGTTTTCAGGATGTCCCCAGCAAACCACCATAGAGTCCTTTGTAATTGTTGTTACCTCAGGAGCTTGTGGTGGATCGGAAGGCACATATGGGTTGGTGGCAACGGCAGGTTCTGATTCAAGGGGCTCACCAACTCCATATTTATTCACAGCCATAACCCTAAAAACATATTCATTACCTTTTAGCAATTTGGTAACTTTATAACGGTTTACTTGCAAATCGGTGGCTACATTTGTCCATGCAAGTCTGCTTGTTTCACGTCTCTGAATTATGTAATATTCGATCTTTGCTCCTCCATCTTCACGTGGTGGTAGCCAAGACAGAATACACTTTTCTATTGTCATGTCTGTAACATGAAGTGGTCCTTCAGGAGGCCCAGGCCTGTCAAGGACCTTAACATTAAAAACAAACTTGGCAAATCCTCCAGGGTTGCTGGCAGTTAGAGTGAATGCACCACCATCTCGTCGTGATGAATCTTTGTTGATTAAACATGTATAGAAATCTGCTGTCTTGATCTCTAGTTTTGCAGTGTCTTCAAGTTCTTTCCCATCTTTTGTCCATACCAAAGATGGTATTGGTCTGCCAACAACACTTGCATCTAGCTTGAAGACATCGCCTGCCTTAACTACCACCACACTGCTAAAGCTTGCATCAACATCAAGCTTTGGCTCCTCAATATCATCTCTACAGGTTATGACTTCTGAAGATTTTGAGGGCTTGCTGACTGATCCAGCTGAATTTCTTGCAAGGACACGGAATTCATATGAAGAGTTTTCTGTCAGTCCACTTACAGTGAAGCTTGTCCCAAGGATATTGCTAAAGTTTGCTTTGAGCCAGCGACCATTTGGTAATTCTTTCTTTTCCACAGTGTACCCAGTGATTGGGAAACCGCCATCATTCTGTGGCTTTGTCCATTGAATAGTAACCTCATGTCTAGTTATATTTAGGGCCATTGGTTGACCCGGAGGGTCCACTGGATCAAGTGCGAAAATCATGTCAGAAGCCTTGCTTGGTTTGCTAAGGCCAGCCATGTTTTCAGCAATAACACGGAATTCATACGCAATACTATCCATTAGACCAGAGGACTTAAAGATGTTCCCAACTACAAGGGCTTTGCTTACACGCTGCCAGAGGATGCTGTTTTTCTCTTTCCTCTCAATATGATATCCCAAAATTTGGCTTCCCCCGTCTGAGGAAGGTTCATTCCAACTGATTGTAATGGAATCTTTTGTGAAGGCAACAATTTGTGGAATACCTGGCTGGCTTGGTACTTCAAATGGGTAAGCAGCAACTACAGGTTCTGATGTTATGTAAGGACCAACACCATATCTGTTCTGTGCTTTTACACGGAACTGATACTCAGTTCCTGTTGTTAGACGCGCAGCCTTGAATGTTGTGCGAATGACAGTAGCTGCTAACTCAACCCAAGATGTGCCAGTTGTTTCTCTCATCTCAACTATATAATTGTTAATAGGAACCCCTCCATCAATTTGTGGGGCATCCCATGATATAATTACATAGTCACAGGACACTTCATCCACTTTTAATGGTCCAGTTGGAGGTCCTGGAATATCATGTACTTGTACAGTAATTGTTTCTGTCACTGTTCCAAGTGTATTTTTTCCTGTCATGGAATATTGTCCTGCATCTTTTCTCTTGATCTCTCGTATGTTAAGAATTGTTGAGGTTGCTGTGTTGTCAATATTAATCCTTTGCGTCTGTTTAAGATCATGATCTTCTTTTTTCCAAACAACAGATGGCCTTGGACGACCAAAAACAGGGATTTCAACCTTTACGTTATCACCTGCTTTGGCTACTACCAACTTCTGATAGACAGATCTGAGGTCAAATCCTGGTGCAGTAGTCTGCTCCTTGATTTCAACTGGCCGGCTTTCTCGAGGGTCACTTCTTCCTGAGCTGTTCACAGCAAAAATACGGAATATGTATTCTGCATTTTCTGTTAAATCTGTTACAGTATAGTCCAAAGCCTTTATTGTTGTGACATGTAACCACTGATCAGAACCCTTCTTCTGAGCCTCAATCACATAGCCACTAATTCTGCTACCACCATCAAAAGTTGGTTTTGTCCATGCAAGAGTTGCCGTATCCCTTGTCACATCTGTAACTACTAAATTGTCTGGTGAAGATGGAGCCTGAGAAGCTCTGATGGGTTCAGGGGTCTCTGCTGCCTCCCCAATACCTTGTTCATTTTCAGCTGAAATTCTGAAGTAATATTCAGCTCCCTCTTCCAAATCTTGAACCTTGTATGAACATTTCTGCCAATTTGTTGTGACTGTTGTGAAGGCCTTTCTAGTTGCATCACGTTTCTCAATTATGTAATTTATGATCTTTGATCCACCATCAATAATTGGAATTTCCCATTGAAGTGTGATGCTGTTTTTGGTGATTTCCCTTGGTTTCAAATTAACTGGAGGCCCAGGTGTGTCCACAACCCGGACATTGACAAATCCTGTCTTTTTTCCAGCAACATTTTCTAAAGTCAAAATGTATTTTCCAGCATCATATCTTGTACACTCGGGTATGACCACTAAAGTGTATGATTCTGTAGTATCAATGTGTGCTCTACTCTTAAGTGCTACATTATCTTTTATCCATGTTACTTCAGGAATTGGACGACCCTTAATTGGTACAAATATGCGAATGGAGGCGCCTGCTCGAACAACAAGTGTCCTTCTTAGTTCTGCATCAAGTTCAAAGTCAGGAATCTCTTCACGGTCAACAAGTTCTACAATTTTCTCTACTTCAGCAGGTTCTCCACATCCTTCTGAATTAATTGCACTGACTCTGAAATTATATTTGCCTCCTGGTTGTAGGTTTGCAACAACAAACTCAGTGATTCTCAAGGGAGTAGTTGTGTCCTGGATCCAGTCATCTTCTCCTTCCTTTTTGTGCTCAACAATGTATCCTGTTACATCAAGGCCACCATCATAAAAAGGTCTTCCCCAGTTAAATGTTGCTGTTGTTTTGGTGGTGTCAGTTATTCTTGGGTTGGATGGAGGTCCAGGTGGATCTGAATATGAGAAATGTACATTAAACCATGATACATATTTGAAACAACAGGACATTTATTAAAAATTATATAAATTATATATTTACATGTAATGTCCTTTGTCAGCACTGGTTGAGATGGCTCACTGGGTTTTCCAAACCCAGCTTTGTTCTCAGCAGTTACACGGAACTCATACTCAACTCCTTCCAGAAGCCCTGATACTTTGCAACGTAGATCAGAGATGGACTTCTTTGAAGCTCTAACCCATGTCATACCTCTCCTCTCCTTTCTCTCAACACTATACCCTTTAATATCACTTCCGCCATCCACCACTGGTCTTTTCCAGGAAATAGTTACAGCAGTTCTGCTGACATTATCAATTTCTGGTTTTGATGGTGGTCCAGGGGGTCCTGACAAAAATAACATCATATATGTTATATTACAGGCATGAAAATGAAATAAATCCAGGCATATATAAAAACAAACTTACCATAACTGTCAACCATTTTGACTGGACCAGACTGGGTAGCATCACCTGTGCCATACTGATTGACTGCTGAAACACGGAAGATATATTCATTGCCTTTAATCAACTTGCAGGCCACAAAGCGGCAATCCATTATATTTTCAGCAAGATTTGTCCAAAGTAGGCGGCTAGTTTCTCTCTTTTCAAGGGTATATGATTTAATAGCACTGCCTCCATCCTCTTCTGGTGGTAACCATGTCAGTGTGCATTTTTCAGCAGAAACACTGCTGGCCTCAATAGGACCAGGTGGACCAGGGACATCTAAGACTTTCACTTTTACTTTTTCTTCCTTTATGCCAAATGGGTTGCTGGCAGTAATTGTATACTCCCCAGTGTTCTTTATGCTGGCATATTTAATTGACAAAGTTGAAGATGTGGGAGTGCTGGTTATTTGGACAACATCTGATTGCTTGAATTCTCTTCCATCCTTCGACCACACCGCTGTAGGTGGTGGTTTGCCAAGGATACTTGATGCAGAAATCACAATTGTTTCTCCAGCCTTGACAGTGACACCGTCCTTCATTTCAGGGTCAATTGTAATAGTTGGTGGCTCTGTAAAAAGATAAGATGCTAGTATAGGTTTTTGTTTTTTATTAATCACGTATAAGTTCTATAAATCAAAATCAGTTAAAACCTACCATATTCATCTTTGCAGACAAGGGTGTCGGTTTGCTCTGAAGGAGCACTAATGGCACCAGCTGCATTCTTTGCCCTGATTCTAAAGTCATACATGCAGCCTTCTTGCAAATCTGTGACAGTGAAAGCACAACTCTGGATATTGACATGGTTAGCCTTTGTCCAGACCTTTCCTGGATGCTCTAATTTTTCAACGATATAGCCAGTCAGTCTGTGACCTCCATCGTATTTAGGCGCAGTCCAAATGAGTGTCACACTATTCCTTGTAATGCTTATTACATCAGGTTTGCCAGGAGGATCTAAAAAACATTGAAAGGTCATTATATGTATAATTAAATAATTATGTGTTATTACATTTGAAAAAAAAAGGGAAAAAAATACCAATTGGATCAAGGGCAACAAAGGCTTCGGTTGGTTTGCTTGGTTTTCCTAGCCCAGCCATGTTTATAGCCATAACTCTGAATTCATACTCGAGACCCTCAACTAAACCAGTCACTCTACACTCTTTCACCCTTAGAGGTGTCTTGCTGGCTCTCTTCCATAATAAACTGTTCCTGTCTTTGAATTCCACATGGTATCCTAAAATCAAAATATAAAACATAATGAATATGTATACATAATAAAGAACACACATACAAAAAAGACATTTGAAGTGGTAAAAAGAAAAAAATAACCTGTAATAGGAGAGCCTCCAGTGTCCTTTGGATCTGACCATGACACAATAGCAGACTCATGGCGTATAGCCAAGACTTCCGGTGGATTTGGAGCCTCTGGTGCATCTTTTAAAAAAGAAACATAAATTAACATAGTTTTGTACATACAGTAGCTCATCTGCAACACTTTGTGTAAAGATTTGAAAAAAGTTATTAATACTCACTGAATGGATGTTTAGCCACTACTGGATCAGATCTCAGGAAGTCTCCAACACCATATTTATTTTCAGCACATACTCTGAATAGGTACTCTGCTCCATCATGGAGTCTAGTGACTCTCATGGTGTTTTTCTGAATGGCTGACGCAACAGTGACCCACTTGTTACTTGTGGACTGCCTCTTCTCTAAGATGTAGTTGGAAATTTCTGATCCACCATCATCCTTGGGTGGATCCCATTCCAAAGTTATTCCATCAGCTGTAATTTCATCAAATTTGATAGGCGCTGTGCAAATTCCAGGTTTTCCAACTACCTTGATGTCTATGATGCATTCCTTGGTTCCTGCACTGTTTTTCAATATGAGGCAGTACTTCTCAGCATCACTTCTTTGACAGTCACGGATCAGCAAGGTTGTGTTTGCTGCCGTGGCGTCGAAAGAGACTCTTCCACTATCACCTAAAGCAACACCACCCTTCTTCCACATGACTGTTGGAGCAGGAATGCCAGTAATTGGGATAGTGAGACGGACTGTGGTTCCCTCCTTTGCCACATGGCAAGAGTCTGGCAAGCCCTTAAGGTCACAGTCTGGGGGAACTGCAAAATAAATGTTCAAATATAAATAGATATATATTGGAAAATGTTGTCCAAATACCAACAATGTTGTTTCAAATAATAGTGTTTTGTGTTGTATAATATAATAAATATAATAAAACACATACCAACTTGATCCTTAGCCACCAGAGTCAGTTCAGTGGGGGCTCCTTCAGCAGACTCATTAAAAGCCTTAACTCTGAAAGAGTATTCTTTTCCTTCTTGTAGGTCAGGTACTGTGTACTGAAGGTGTTTGGCCTTCATAAGCTGTTTCCATTTGTCTTCACCTTCACTGATTTCTAATGCATATGCAACAATATGGCTTCCACCATCACTGATGGGCTTCTTCCAAACAAGAGTGCAAGCATTCTTGGTGACCAGTGAGGGTTTGAAGTCTGTAACCGGTCCTGGTTGTTCTACAGTAAAACATTATAAGGATTTGATTTTACTGTGTCAATTCATCTAACACAATTCCGTTACATTATAAAATAAGTTCACTTGAATACAAAATTGCATTAACTCCAACCTGAGGCTTTAACTGGTCCAGGTGTCTCACAGCCTTCACCAATGCCATATACATTTTCAGCTGAGACTCTGAAACAGTAGGCTTTTCCAGCTTCAAGGTTGGTAATTCTGAAAGATGTTTTGGAACACTCAGATGCTACACAGGTCCATGCTTTTCGTTCTGCCAGACGTTTTTCCACAACATAGCTTTTCACTGGACTTCCACCATCAATTAATGGAGGATGCCAAGTGATGCATGCATGATTTCTTGATGTTTCTTTTACAAGCAGGTTGAGTGGTGGTCCAGGTGTATCTAGATAAGATTGAATACATTCTATGAAGTGAACTTTATAACTTATATAGCCAATTTTGAATGTATGACAAAGCTATTTTTAGGTTAAAATCATATGACAAAAAAAATCTTAAAAATAATACCTAAGACTTTGACTACAATGGTATAGGATTTGGATCCACTGCTGTTTTCAAGAGTTAGAATATATTTGCCAGCATCATATCTGTCGATGTTTTCACAGTATACAAAAGTATCCCATTCAGTTGTGTTGATCATAAGACCTTGCCTCTCCTTCAAATTAGCATTGAACTTGCTCCAGGTCACCTTTGGTGCAGGTCGGCCTCTAATTGGCACATAGAGTCTCAAGGTGACTCCAGCACGTAGTACAAGTGCCTTTCTAAGGTCAGCATCAAGGTCTGCCTCAGGAGCAACTGCACAGAAAAATAAATAAATAAATAAATAAATAAATAAAATAAAAAAAAATATATATATACTCTCACAAGCATATAAATATAGAATATTTAATTATCATGCAAAACAGGCATTTTACATACTTAAAATGTCTTGTGCCATATGTTTCCCAGGAACTTCACTTGGTTCACTAAATCCAATCTTATTTACTGCAGTAACACGGAATTGATACTCTGTTTTGTCAAGGAGCCCACTGACAAGGAACTTTGTGTCCTGAAGATTTTTTGGCATATTGCACTTTAACCATTCCTCTGAATCTGCCCTTTTGACCTCAACCAGGTAGCCCAAAATTTCACATCCTCCATCATAGGCAGGCTTGGTCCAGGATAGACTCACTGAGCTGTGTGTAGAATCAACGACCTTGGGGAAAGCAGGTGGCCCTGGAGGGTCTATAGTAACAGAGTAATGTAAGATTAATTAAAGTGTCTCGAAACAATATAAAAGCTAATTTAAGGGGGAAATAGGTTGAAAAAGAATACTCACATAGTGGATCCAATGCAAGAGCAGCTTGAGATGGATCACTTGGTTTGCCAAGACCAGCCTTATTAAGAGCAGTAACTCTGAATTCATACTCGGAACCCTCAGTGAGACCTCCAGCTTTAATGGTTCTATCAATCACAGGTTTTCTGTTAATTTTAGACCAAGTGAGTTCTTGAATTTCACGTTTTTCAACCATGTATCCAAGGATTGGTGATTTGCCATCATCAGGAGGAACCTTCCAGCTCACAGTCATGTGGTCTTTGGTAATATTAGTAATAACAGGTGGGTCACAGGGTCCAGGGACATCTGGTTTTGGGGATAACACGGTAAACAAAAATGGATGTCTAATACATTTAGGCTGTGATTTTTTAGGATAACATGAAATTTGAGATACTTACCAAATGGATTCTTAGCAACCACAGAGGAAGTGACAATTGGGTCACCAACACCATACTTGTTTTCAGCACTGACACGGAACTCATATTCATGACCCTCAATCAGTTTCTCCACTGAGCAATTTGTAATCTGGCCATTAATGTTGGAAGTAACCTGAGCCCAGTTAGCTCTGCTTGTTTCACGTTTATCCACAATGTAGTTGGTTATTTCAGCACCACCATCTGAAAGAGGTGGCTCCCACTGCAGTTTGACCCGGTCAGCAAAGACCTGGCTGATCTTTACTGATGCTGGAGGACCAGGTTTATCTGTGAAATCAAGAAGAGAATAAGATTTAAATTCCACTGGAAACTGCTGCTTAAGTCGACACTTTAATATACATCACACTCTTACACTATATCATAAATCTACATATATATTATCAGTCAAAAGTTTGGTCACAGTCTAATTCAGTGGTATTTCCTGATTTATATTGTAAAATAATGCTGATGGCATTCAAAATATGCAATAATCTCCTTTGACCAGTTGATGTTGACATGTGTCTGCTACTTATGCTCATAAACTCAGATCTAATCTGAGGTGCTTTTACAGTAATTGATGAATTCTGAAGCTTGTAATTGTAAATGAGCTCATCCTCTGCAGTACAGGTAAGTTTTGGTCTTGCTTTTCTGAGATGTCTTCATGAGAGCCAGTTTTATCATGGTGATTAATGGGTTTTGTACTTGACAATACTGTTTGCACACAAGCTGTTGCAAAACAGCTCACCTTCATGTGTTACAACAGACATTAACTAGTTTCATATGTTAGTTCACAGTATTGAAATCTCCAGTATTGTTCTACAGTGTAGAAACTTAATCACTAAGCAATTTTTTTTTTACAAGGTATACCCAAAGTTTTGACTAAAAAAAAGTTTTGACACCTGACAGTGCTGTGGCTGATCAGTGTGTGTGTGTGTGTGTGTTATAAGGTGTGTTATAAGGTGTAAATGGGCTATATACATAACGAATACATAACTAATGACTACTTACCCAGGACTTTCAGCTTTATGTTGCCGGACTTAGTGCCACTAGGGTTCTCAGCAACAATAGTATACTCTCCAGATTCCTTTCTTGTCACAGAGAACAGCTCTAAGAGGAAGATGTGTCTCTTCTGAGACATCTTAATGCCATCAGCAGGTGACAATTGTACACCACCTCTCTTCCATGTAACTTTTGGTAATGGTTTTCCAAAGACCTCAGCATAAAGGCAAACATTTGCTCCAGCTTTGACAGTGATTAAGTTCTTCATTTCAAGACTGATTTCAACCCTGGGGGGAACTAATATGTGGAACAAAAAAAGAAAACCACAATTTAAATTAAAATGTAAATATTAATATAGTGTCTGGAATTATTAAATCTAAATAATTTAAATGAATCTTGAGTTACCATGCTCTGCAATGACTGTAATTGCATCAGACTCTTCTGAAGGCTCGCTGATGTTAATTGCTGTCTTTGCAATAATTCTGAACCTGTATTGCGCTCCCTCTTCAAGTCCAGTGACAATGTATTCCTCTTTTGGCACATTTTGACTGCTTGCATTTATTCGTATCCACTTGTCACCAGGAAGTTTCAAAGACTCAACATAATAACCAATAAGTTTGCTACCACCATCATGTTTTGGGCGGTTCCAAACAAGGGAAACTGAATTTCGTGTTATGTCAAGAACCTCCGGTTTACCAGGTGGATCTGTAAAAAAGAAATTAATAAAATAATGTTAAATTAAATCTTAATACAAGAAAATGTTTTATTAAATATATTCTCTAGCACATACCAACTGGAGTCCTTGCTGTAATGATGTCAGTAGGTTTGCTTGGTTTGCTTTGGCCTGCCTTATTCACAGCAGATACTCTGAATATGTATTCAAGCCCGTCAATAAGGCCATAGCAAGAGTATTCAGTTGGACGAACAAGTGTCTCGTTTGCCTTGACCCATAGAAGGCTGTTTCTCTCTTTACGTTCAATCACATATCCTATAATAGGACTACCACCATCATTTACTGGTTTCTCCCAAGACAAAACAACATAGTCCTTGTTGATTTTATTGACACTGCAGTTCCTTGGTTCACTGGGTGGATCTGAAATAACACATTGTAAGTTAAATTTTTTATTAAATCAGACCTGTATTAATTAATGAGTATACAGTATATGGGTTTTTTTTCTTGCCAGTTTATATAAATTTTTTCTTTGATCCAATTAAGTTAAAAATTGTGTGTTCTTTGGCCTAGATGTTTAGTACACCTTAGCATATGTATTACATCTCTCAAAAGATGCCTGCCAACAGCCTATAATATGCATCATGTTCAGTTTATTACCTACAGGTTGAATCAGTGTTAAATCGTGCTCTAATGGAAGTTGGTTTGGTCCACACCCAAATGCAACTACTCTATACATCTACCTCAAGTGGATGTCCCCAAAAGTTAGATTGAAAAGATAAACTATTTCATAGTAGAAAACATCCTAAAATAGAGGCAGCATTTATTAATTCTTATTATTATCATAATATGATATGATAATATGAAATTTATTATTATAATAATAGACCTACCAAATGGATATCTGGCAATTATTTTTTCAGAGTAGATGGGCTCTGAAATTCCAAAGCGATTTTCAGCACGCACTCGGAAACCGTATTCCTTGCCAGGGGTAAGTTTTACTACTCGACAGCTGGTCTTGGTACAAGAAGCTACAGCAGGGACCCAGTCACCTCTGCTCACATCACATTTTTCAACAATATAATTAGTAATGTTGCTTCCCCCATCCTCAGTTGGTGAGTTCCATGCAAGCGTACAAGCATCAATGTCCATGTCAAGAATTTCCAGGGGCCCCTCTGGCGGACCAGGAATATCTGAAGAAAATACATATATACATATGTTACATATTTAGAACAATAAATTTATCATTATTAGGCAGGACGGGACATTTATAATAGTATTGTTGTAAATACACAACAATTGTAGTTTTTTACTAGTAACTTACCCATGATAATAATTCTAAGGATTTGGTTGACCTTAGAAATGTTGTTTTCAGCGCTAAGACTGTAATAACCACTGTCCTTCCTTGAAACATCCTTAATCATCAGTATGGATGAGGACATTGTTTTTTGCACAAAAAGACGATCAGAAGTGACCACATCATCACTTCCTCTTTTCCACGTAGTGACTGGAACAGGTTTACCAGATACAAATGCTTCAACTTTCAGTTTTGTTCCTGCCTTTGCTGTGACTACATCAGGCATGATAATCTTTGGTGGCACTGAAACAGAAATACAAAAATGTATTAATATATTAATGTTAATTGGATAAGATAATGTTTATGTATAATGCAACATTTATGAAATTATATATACAGTATCTCTCTTTCTCTCTCTCTCTCTCTCTCTCTCTCGCTATGTCTGTATGTATAAATGAATGCATGCATGCTGTTTGTATATAAAAGATACAGTACTTACTCAGCTGCTCTTTGACTTCAAAAATTCCTTCAGCCTCTCTTGGCAAACTGCATCCTATAGAGTTTCTTGCAGCAACCCTGAATCTGTACTTTGTGTTTTCTTTTAGACCAACAACAACAATGCTTAAGTCTTTAACAACTGAATATGATGTCCATTTGTCCTCAGGTTGACCTGCCACCTGATAATCAACTATGTATCCATTAATCTTAGATCCTCCATCTCTCAATGGTTTTAACCATCCAAGAGTTGCACTGTTCTTTGAAATCTCCAAGACATCCATTTTTTTGGGTGGATCTGGTTCACCTTCAAGTAAAAGTAAATAAACATAATTCATTACATGCATTATTATACCAATAGAAACTCTCTGTCTTTATTCATATATTTTGTAGTATATAACTTACTCATGGGATCTACAGCTAAATATGATTTTGGTGAGTCTTTTGGTACCCCAATACCATATTTGTTGACTGCCATGACCCTGAAGTAGTATTCTGTTCCAGGTGTTAGGTTTGTGATTTTAAAGCTTGTTTTCTTTAAGTCATTGGTGCAATTTGTCCATGTTTTCCTATCGACTTCACGCTTCTCAACAATGTAGTTGAGGATAGGACTGCCACCATCATTTTCTGGTGGTGACCAGGAGAGTTGGCAAGATGTCTTTGTTACATTGGTTGCTTCCAGATCACCAACAGGTCCAGGAGTATCTGTTTAAAATATGTTATTGTGATATTGTTAGATCCAATTTTTTATTTATCTTCAAAAAAAATGAAAAAGCAAATGTTGATTTATCTGCTATTTTGTCCTTCAATTTTACAACTAATATTTCAGTTATTTATCTATTACATAATTGTTTATGTATAAATCATTTACTCACTTTAAACTATATATAAAATATTAAGTGTTATTTAACATACCCAAGACCTTAACACGGACAAAAACAGCTTTTTCTCCTGAAGGATTTGAGAGTGTCAGCGAGTATCTTCCAGAGTCTTCCCGTGTGCTCTCAGGTATAACGAGGAAAGTCATTGTATCAATTTGGTCCACATGACCTCTGCGGACAACATTGTCAATACCAATGCGTTTCCAGGTCACTTTGGGTGATGGTCTTCCTCTGATTGTAGCAAATAGTCTGATGGGACAGCCTGCCCTTACACTGAGTCCCTTTCTCAAACTGGCGTCAAGATCAATCTCTGGCATTTCTGCAGTACAATAAATAAATGTAAGTAATTTAGGTGTAATGGTATAATGCATATATATATATATATATATATATATATATATATATATATATATATATATATATATATATATATATATTCACTTAAATTGAGGTAGATATAGATCTTACCATGAACCTCTTTTGGTGTCACAGCATCTTTAAGTTTTGCTGGGCGACCAATTCCAACTTGATTTTGTGCAAAGACACGGAATTCATATTGCTTCCTCTCATCCAAATTGAGCATTGTAAATTCAGTGAGAACAAGCTGCCCACTAGTATTGCATTTTAACCAGCCTTCTTCTGGATTTCGCTCTTCATCTCCTTCCATTTCAATCTTTTCTCTCATTTCAACCAAATATCCAATGATTGGAGCACCACCGTCATACACTGGCTTGAACCACCCAAGGGTAATTGAAGTCTTTGTACTGTCCACCACTTTCAGACCGCCAGGAGGACCAGGAGGCTCTGAAATAGTAAAAAAACAACAAAAAAAACATATTTTAGCTTTTTAAGAATGGCAAAAAGTCACATATACAGTAGTATACTAGTAAAATAGAAATAAATATATACCAATTGGATCCTTAGCAGCAATTGGTCTTGAGGGTTTGCTTGGTTCTCCCAATCCAACCTCATTTTCAGCTTTAACACGATATTGATATTCGTGATTAGGAATCAAGTTGGTTACTTTCATGCGTCTCTCAGAGATGGGACTTTTTGTAACTGGTACCCATCGTACAGCACGTTTCTCCTTTCTTTCTAGGATGTAGCCGGTTATGGATTTTCCACCATCATTTGCAGGAGGAGCCCATATCACAGTCATCTCATCCTTGCCAATTTTAGTGACTTCTGGTGGATCAGGTGGCCCAGGTCTGCTGTACTGTGTTTTGGCAATAACAGGCTTGCTCTCCATTGGAGGACCTGTTCCCATCTTGTTTTCAGCTCTGACCCTAAAGATGTACTCATTACCTTCCACAAGGCGAGTCACATTACAATAGTTAGTGACTAAGTTATCAGAATAAGTAGACCAAACCATTCTTCTAGTTTCACACTTTTCTAGAATATAGCTATCAACTTCACAACCACCATCATCCTCTGGAGGATCCCACACAACTCTGCATTTGTCTGTGGATACACCAGTGACCCTGACATCTCTGACAGGTCCTGGTATGTCCAAAACACTTATATTTGCATATGCAGTGAAACTTCCAGCAGAATTTGTGGCGGTGATTACATATTTTCCAGTGTCAGATCGCTTGGTTTTAGTCATAAGGAATTTTGAATAATCTGCTCCAGTGTCAATGCTGATTCTTGGGTTATCTTCTGTAGCCTTGTCCTTCACCCATTTTACCTCAGGTTGTGGCTTTCCTCTGAGGGCTGCCTCAAGCCTGACTGATTCACCAGCTTTTACCACTATAGTACCAGCAAATTTGAGGTCAAGAACTGGTTTTTGAATGTCTTCTTTAACAAGAACATCAGCTGTCTTCACCCAGTTGCTTTTTCCACCATCATTTGTTGCCTGGACTCTAAATTGATATGTTTGGTTCTCAGTACATTTATCTGCCATAAAGAATGTGTCTTTGACTATGCCATCATGTAAGCTGTCCCACTTTTCAGCATCCTTTGGCTTCTTTTCCAGAATGTAGCCTAAATTAGGACTGCCACCATCGTAATCTGGTCTTCGCCATCTCAGGAAAACATAGTTCTTGCCAACATCAGCTACATGGAAATTCTCTGGTTCACCAGGTTTCTGAAGTGGATCAATTGCAAGTATAGGTATCTTGGTTTCTGTTGCTTGTCCAGGACCACACTTGTTCTCTGCAGATACACGGAAGAAATATTCATGATTGTCCAGGAGTTTTGCTTTTACTTTGCGGTTGGTGCAGTCAGCAGAGATCATTGACCAAGTTGTGCTGCTTGGCTCTCGACACTCAACAATGTAGTTTGTAATCTCAGTCCCTCCGTTGTCTTCAGGAGCATCCCAGTTTACCATGCAAGAATTTTTGGTCACATATGTCAAATTAAGATTCCTGCAGGGTCCAGGTCTGTCCAGTACAGTTACAATAATGGTAGCTGAGGCTTCTCCAACATCATTCACAGCCTTAAGTACATACTTTCCATGATCTTCTCTGGTTGCTTCCTTGATACGCATATGTACTACAGGAAAGTTATTTGTGAGAGTAGTACGTTTATCTCTTTCCAAAACAGTTTCTCCTCTGGTCCAAATAATCTTAGGATCTGGTCTTGCCTTCACATACCCAGTAATATTAATATTGTGTCCTACACGCACAGTCACATGTGTACGACATGTGACATCCATCTCAATCTCTGGGGGAATGAGAATATCTTGAGCAATAACTGATTCTGGGATTTCTCTTGTCTCTCCATCTCCAATAATGTTGACAGCTCGAATGCGGAACCTGTATTCTGTGCCTTCAATTAGTCCCTTGACTCTATATGCACATTGTTTAATTAAATCATCTGTATTAACTTTATCCCATTCACCACCAGCTTTTTGCCATTCAACAACATATCCCAGGATTGGGCTACCTCCATCCCTTGTAGGCTTTATCCAGACTAAGTCAGCATAAGTGCAACTATAATCTTTAACTTTAGGATTGACTGGAGGTCCAGGAACTGTAATTGGCCTGCAGGGTTTGGCTGGGTCTGAGATAGGTGATGGTCCACTAAATCCAGCACAATTTTCAGCAAATACTCTAAACTCATATTCATTACCCTCAAAAAGTCCAAGCACTCTAAATCTGAGGTCCTTGCATGGTATTTTATTCACTCGAATCCATTTGCCTCCTTTATGTCTACGCTCAATAATATAACCAGTAATAGGACTGCCACCATCATACAATGGCATTGTCCAACCGAGAGTAAGTGCATCCTCAGAAATGTCAGATGCAACAGGTTTTCCAGGATGGCCAGGGGCCTCAAACTGGTGCTTTGCAACAGTCGGTGCACTTTCAAGAGGTGCGCCAATTCCCATTTTGTTTTCTGCACGAATTCTTATAACATATTCAACACCACTCTGTAAACGAGAAATCTTAAGCCGTGTTGCTGTACTGCCAGAGCTAACACCTCCCCAGGTTTCTTTATTAGATTCCTTCTTTTCAACAATATAATTCATGACAGGACTTCCACCATCGTCTTTGGGAGGACGCCATTCAATGACCATGGAATCTGGAGTTATTTCAAGAATGTTAACTGGCCCTATGGGTGCAGCTGGAACATCAAGTACTGTGACATTCAGTGAAAGAGTCTTACTTCCTGCAGGATTAGATACTGTGAGAATATAGTTTCCTGTATGATTTCTTGTGCATTCAGCAATGCTCAGAACAGTTGAAAAATTGTCTGTGTCAATCTTGGTATTTCCTCCACTTTTAATTTCTTCACCATCAATGGCCCATTTTGCAGTTGGAACTGGAATGCCTCTCATGATTGCAGGTAGTCTGATAGTGCTTCCTGCCTTGACAATAATTCCATCAATCAGTTTTGCATCAACCTCAACAATTGGTGGCACTGCAGAGAGAAAAAAAGCAAACATTTTTTAGAAGTGTAAAATAACTAATATTATTATAAGGAAATTAAGAAAAATAATTACCAAGTTTTTCCTGGCAGAGCACTGGAACAGTGGTGTCTGGTCGGCTAAGACCAACTGCATTCTCTGCCTTCACACGGAATCTATAGGTTTTTCCCTCCTCTAGCCCTGTCACATGGCATTCGGGGATGCTCACAGTCTTGAAGACATTCCAGTCTCTCTCACCCTCCTCCTGATATTCAACCAAGAAGCCTGTGATATCACTTCCTCCTGTGCGATCAGGCCAGTTCCACACAAGCCACACCTCTGTTTTGTCAACATCTACATGATGCAGGTCCCTTGGTGGACCAGGTGGAACTAGAGGACAAAAATGTGCAATAATTTACATCACAGTTGGCCTTAGCTCACAATAATGCAAAATATATTGTTTGCTCATACTTACACAGTGGGTTCATTGCCTTCACAGGTTTAGTTGTCCCAACATATTCACTTCTGCCAAACTGATTTTCAGCAGCCACACGGAACATGTATGAAGTGCCTTCCATCAAATGTTTGGCTGTAATACTTCGTTTTTTAGATGTTGCGCAAACTGGCACCCACTGTGCAGAAGCAACATCCTTCTTCTCCACCACAAAGTTTGTAATGCGTACTCCACCACTATCTTCTGGATCTTTCCAGGAGAGTTGAGCTGAGTCACTTCTAACATCAGATACTCTCAGATTCTGAACTGGGCCAGGTTTGTCTAGCACAAAACCAAAAGAATTGCCATTTTAACAAAAAAGT